>JAFIRS010006935.1:0-15000 GCA_018342105.1 Gonioctena quinquepunctata | reverse complement strand
AACTAGGAACACACTTTTTTAGATGAAATGTATATAGATTTTCAAAGTTTTTCCAATAACGTGGGGAATGATCATGAAATAACTTTTTCAAAATACAGAATCTTAGAAATAACATTTATTAAAAATACAGAACTTTTATGTAAAATTACAGAATATTTTTGAAATGACATTTGTCTCAGTAGGTACATGAAATTGGTTGAACTACATCTGTGAAAAAATGAAACATTCATAAAATTACATCTATGGAAATACCGAAAATTCTTGAAATTTTAACTGCAAAAATACAGAGAATGGTTGAAACTACTTTCGTGAAAATACAAAATATTCAAGAAATTACATTTGTCAAAATACAGAAAATTGGTTGAACAATATTTTTTGTGAAAAAACAAAACATTAATTAAATTACATCTTGGAAAAAAAACAGAAAATCTTGAATTTGCAATCGCCAAAATACAGAAAATCGGGTAAAATACATTCGTGAAAACACGAAACATTACATGTGTGAAAGTGAATAACAAGATACAATGTCAATAGGCCTACGTGTCACCTGAGACAATAGTCAGACGAGCCTAGAGGGGTGAAGTTTTTTAGTGGGTATGTCCGAAAGGGAGACTCTCCACAGAACACTATGAGATTCAAGGCGCATAGCGTCCCCATAAAGGGTTTCTTTCCTCCGCTAAAAAAAGGGGGAATAATATTTGACAAATAGGATTTGTGAAAACACAACAAATTGATTGAAAGTTTGTACAAATGCATTTGTAAAAAATACAGAAATAAACTATGATGAATACTGATGTTATATGTACTTCCACAGAATTATTTAATCTAAGAAAATGATTGAATAATGCTAAACAATTGAATGATACAAATCGGCAAGTTTACGATCTCTTTAATCATTGTGTTACCTCAAAAAGTAGCCCTACTTTATGTATTAAAACATAAAGAAAAACCAAATTACAAAAACGTTCAGAAACCTGAATAATCAAAATGAATTGCGCATTCAGTTCAGGGCATGTGATCATATATTTGATAAAAATATGTGTATCAGGAAAAACAAGTTGATTGAAGTAGTAAGAAGTTTCAGTTATTTGGGGCAGAATTTTCGTTTATCTTCCTTTAGCTAGTCAAGCAATAAGAGCATAATTGACAATATGAGAGACCGATGCTTCGATGACTTGATTCTCCCTATTCAACAGGGAAATATTCCAAGCCTCAGAAAATTTCTAAACTCTCTGATGAATATTCTTAAGCTGAATGCATTCATAATTAATGAAGAGTTTTTTCTTCTCTTTTATTTTTTTTATCTTTTCTCTTTTTCCTCTATATATGTTGAACCATTTCTGGGGTGAAGTGATTATGACAATACGTACAAATACACATTTCTTCAACATCGCAAAAAAAATTTTAGTAATTTTTTCGATACTGGTTGATCATATGAAAAATATTTTGTATTATCATAATCTTTCACTCGAGAAAGTTAGTTACAGAGAAACAAAAATCAATGAGTTGGGTATGATGTAGCGAACACGGTAAATTTCATTTATAATTTGGAGTATGGCTGATAATGGTAATTTTGTAGACTTCCATTTATCAGAATTATCCTTCTTAACAAATCAACACTAGATGCATTGTAACGTAGATAAACTTAACTTGGTTTTACTAATTTATTTCACACTTAAATTTACAACTAATTCATATTACTAACTACGCCACTGTATCGCTCGACGCTATCGGCTGCTGAGACTGCCTCTCCCTCTTGAGGGCTGCCTATTTATCTCCGTTACAGAATTCTCGATGTTTCCAATTCTGGCGGTTGGCGAACAGCATGTTCCCGTTGTTTCCAATATTGACCGTTGTTTTCCGCGGCAGCGCGACTGGATTGTTCTCGAATATCTCCGGGGATGACATCATCGTTGTCGATGGCAACGCGTGAGGCGACAGGTCCGGCCTAGGTTCGTTACAGTATTTTAATCGAGTATGCAATTAGAGGTCCTTTAATAATTTAGTAACGTAATCAGAATTATGAAAACAAATATTCATCAGAAATTCAATGATACGGTGAAATGGAATATAGGAATATTTACTGAATATTCCATGACAAAATATGTCACTCCATTACGCCTCATCGAAACATCCATTATTTATTTATAAACATTTGACATATCCTATCATATGATGTTGATCTGGAAAACCGAATAGAATTATTTATTATTATCAGGTACAATAAAAAGTATATATGGCAAGTGACATAAGATATATCCTAAGGGATTCAAAAACAAAAAACTTTTTAACAAAAAAATAAACCACCGAAATACGGAACTGAAAAGTAAAAAATAAAATGAAATTTCTTAGTCTCAATAACTAAGCTCCTAAACTAATGTAAGTGACTAATTTTGAGTCGGCGCCAAACAAATAAATTAGATAATGGGTAAAATGATGGATCGAGTTCGCGGTGACATTCTTTTCCTGATTGAAGAAGGTTTATTTTATTTTCTACTTTTCTGTTCCGTATTTCGTCGGTTTAATTTTTTTGTTAAAAAAGTTTTAATTTTTAATTTTTTTGTGGCTGAAATCTACTAATTACTACCTACTTGTTTTTTTGATTCCTTCCAAAATACTTTCTTTCCCCACCTTTACTTCAACTATTACCAGTTAAATAATATGATTATCTACTTTTACTATTTGTTGTGATTAAAATTATTTTTGTTGTTCTGGTTAGTTTATTCCATTACTTTGTATATCATTCCATCCTCTCATAGAATATAATAATTGTGACGGATTTGGAGAACAAAAATAATGATATTAGCGATCTGTCATTGTCAACTACATATGTGTGCGAAGGATCACAAGTGAAAATCAATTATTTCCAATTTTCTACCCGTAAGGGTGGATAATTCCATTCGAAATCCAAATTTGATCAACTATGAGGTATACCCTATCTAATAAAAAAAGAATCATCCAAATCGAAGAACCCAGTACAAAGTTATGCCTGATAGAATCGGTTAACGGACCATAATTCGGAGAGTGAGTGATCAATATCCTTCATTTCGCTATCCTTAGGGGTGGATTTCATCTTTAAAATTCAAATGGGACCAACTTCGAAATACACCCTTCCCACTGAATTATCGAAATCGGACGTCTCAGTAAAAAGTTATGCGTGATAAAAAAACAATATACGCGTTGACTGGAGAACCTCCTCCCTTTTGGTTTCGTCCGTTAAAAAACAATCTTCAAAAAGATATGGATCTCAACGATTTTTCGATTAACGCTGTATAAAACGAAAACATTGTTGAATTGCTGAAGATGTTTCTTTGTCACTTCATCTTCAAAGATATTCAAGATGAGCCCTTTTTGAAAAATAACCCTGTATACCCTTTTAAATTCATTTTTCACTTTCTTATTATTATGTCCGATAACTTATTTTGGTGCCTTCTTGTTGATATTATTAATAAATGCTTTCAAAGTTTCTGGTTTTCTGCCAATTAATTCGGGATGAGCAGCTATCACCTCCCGACATTTTTCCAATGAGGGCAGTTTTTTTGTTTTCAAGAAGACAGCAAATTCGTTTTCCACCAGTTTGTTTTCAAGTAGCGACCAAGCCTTTCTACCTAAAGTAAAAATAAACAGAGTTGAGAGCACAGTTCATCATTGAATTTGTATTGACCTGAATGTTTTCGGTTGCTTTTAAGTTTTTTCGTTTGGTGTGCCACGAAAGACTTTATTTGTGGAGGAGTTCGTTTCTGTAGACACAGATTCTCCGCCCTACATTTATGGCATTCATCGTAGGTTGGTACAATACTTTGATCAATATAATGTCCAGAACTCTTCTTGACGGCTTCAATCTCCGGTAATGACCAGGACACTCGTTTTTGTTTACCTGTAATTCATTTCCAACAGAAAACATCTTAATGAATCAAGTCACGCCTCAAAGCGCAATCTTCAAATAATGTGAATAATTTCATATCAACATCATCAAGAATTTATATTTTTTCAATCAAGTTACGCCTCGAAGCACACTCTTTAAATAATGTGAATAGTGAATGCTATTTTCATTTCATGGTGACTATTTTATATCAACATGATCAAGAGTTTATAAATGGAAAAGGAAAAATATGATTTTTCCGGAAATCAAAATATCTACAATAAAAACGAAGCTATTTTTCGGTTATATCTAACAGAAAACAATTACTTCCCTGGCTAAGGTCACGCTGGACGTTGAACTATACATGATGGATTTTTGTGAAAAGACCCCTAGCTAACTTGATAGAAATAATCCAAAAGTGAAAATTCGGATTTTCATTCAGATAGTTAAATTTGTAATTTCCGGAAAAATCATATTTTACAATTTTCAATTGAGAATGTTTCCCTTTTCAACACAAGCAGTTATTTTGATCAGCTGAATGAAATGAGGGTTCTTGGATCCTGATGTGAAACTGTCTGAGGCTAAGAAAATTTAAAGTTTGAACCAGGAAATTAGTTGCTTTCTGAAAAGTCTCACATTAATTTTCGATATCTTCATGCCTTTGTTTATTTCGTTTCATGAAGAAGAGTATGCATACTAACAACTTCAAATATTGCAAGCAGTCTGATAAACAGGAGTAGATTCGAATAGCATTCACGAATTTTTCTGCCAACGTTGGCTATAGGGTGAACAAAATTAGAAACTTTCCAAAAATAAAACAATTCATTTTTTCGATAACTGTACATACTAACAACTTCAAATATTGCAAGCAGTTTGATACACAGGAGTAAAATCGAGTAGCATTCACGAATTTTTCTGCCAACGTTGGCTACAGGGTGAACAAAATTAGAAACTCTCAAGAGTAGATTCGAATAGCAGTCACGAATTATTCTGCCAACTTTGGCTACAAGGTGAACAAAATTAGAAACTTTCCAAAAATAAAATAATTCATTTTCTCGATAACTGTACCTACTAACAACTTCAGATATTGCAAGCAGTTTGATACACAGGAGTAGAGTCGAGTAGCATTCATGATTTTTTCTGCCAACGTTGGCTATAGGGTGAACAAAATTAGAAACTTTCCAAAAAATAAAATAATTCATTTTCTCGATAACTGTACATACTAACAACTTCAGATATTGTGAGCAGTTTCATACACAGGAGTAGAGTCGAGTAGCATTCACAAATTTTTCTGCCAACGTTGAATTACAGGGTGAACGAAATTAGAAACTTTCCAAAAATATATGACGACATATTTATGACGACATATTGCCTACGATTTTCAATATATGACGTGAGCAACATCAATAGGTTTCCGTAAATACCAAAAATTCGATGCTCAACGATGAGGGTTGGATGATGAACCTTGTCGAAAGCTTTCGAAAAGTCAGTGCACACTACGCAAGTTGACTTACCCTTTTCAATGGATGAAAATATTTCTTGAACGTATGGTACAAGATTGGTTAGTGTTGATCTTTTTTTATAAAAGCCATGCTGCCACGCATTTATAACATTTTCAACTTGAAAGAATAAGTTTCCAGTCAAAATTGATTCAAATATTTTCCAAAATGAGAAAGAATTGATATGGGCCTGTAATTGGCAATGTCGTTCTCACCCTCATGTTTGTAAACAGGTACAATTTGGCCTATTTTCCATTCACTAGGAAACGTTCCTTCCACTAGGCTCTTATTGGAAATAATATGCAATGGTTCTACCAAAGATTCTCCGCAGCTTTTGATAAATTTTGAGGGAACTCCATGCGGCCTTGGGCCCCTCCCAACATCTTAATCATTAATGGCATCTAATATTTCATTTGCAGCTATACTGCTTGCAATATTTGGAGTTGTTAGTATGAATAGTTATCAAGAAAATTAATTATTTAATTTTTTTGAAGTTTCTAATTTTGTTCACCCTGTAGCCAACGTTGGCAGAAAAATTCGTGAATGCTACTCGATTTTACTCCTGTGTATCAAACTGCTTGCAATATTTGAAGTTGTTAGTATGTACAGTTATCGAAAAAATGAATTATTTTATTTTTGGAAAGTTTCTAATTTTGTTCACCCTGTAATCCAACGTTGGCAGAGAAATTTGTGAATGAAACTTCACTCTACTCCTCTGTATCAAACTGCTTACGATTTCTGAAGTTGTTAGTATGTACAGTTATCGAGAAAATGAATTATTTTATTTTTGGAAAGTTTCTAATTTTGTTCACCCTGTAATCCAACGTTGGCAGAAAATTTTGAATGCTACTCGACTCTACTCCTGTGTATCGAACTGCTTACGATATTTGAAGTTGTTAGTATTTACAGTTATCGAGAAAATGAATAATTTTATTTTTTGAAAGTTTCTAATTTTGTTCACTCTGTAGCCAACGTTGGCAGAAAAATTCGTGAATGCTACTCCATTTGACTCCTGGCCCAGAGCGAGGGCAGCGAGGCAGGTATATCCAAATGAAACAAACAATGATTTGCTTATACACAAAACATCTGGCTATAGTGGAGTAAACATTTTACCCTAATTGATGCTATAGGGGTTTTTGAGGTCGCTGAACAAGAATATGATATTGAAGAACGATTGCGTGGCCAGTCGAAGGGGTAGATTTATTTAATGATATGATATGATATTCTTTGTGTAGTTTTGGTAGTCCATATAGGGATGGTGGGTGGGCATTGTGTATTAAAAAAGTGGACGCTTCTGTTTTAGTGAGGTATTTATCTTTTTCCCATTTTTTTATAAGTTCGTTTTTTTTGCATCATATTTGTTGGATCTGTTTTTATGATGGCGTATGTGTTTGTGTCAGCTAGTAGATGTTCCATTTTTTGTTTATATTCTGTATTTTCCATGATTACCGTTTTATTTGTTTTGTCTGGTCTGAGGATTGTGAGGTTTGGGTGGTCTCTTATGAATGCTTTTGTTTTTTTGATTTTTTGGTTGATGTGTGTTTGTTCGGTTGTCAACTTTTTGTTGGTTTTCCTTTTGGTTTTTTAATCTTGGTTTTCTTTTTTTTTTTTTAATTGACCTATTTTGTTTCAATGTTCTGATTATATCATGTGTCGGGATGTTGTTAATGTTGGGGGGATGTAGGTTTTTTCTGATTGATTTTTTTTTATGTTGCCATTCTACAGGGTTTTCTATTAATTTTTGTGGACCCTTGGCTTGTGCGATACATAAATTGGCAAATTTTTTGGTTTGTTTTTGTTTGGTTTTCAAAAAATCTTTTTCTGTTCTTGTCTTTTCGATGTTGATGAATTTGTTGTACATGTTGTCGGGGATAGTGTTTCTTATGTTTGTTAACGTGTCATTTAGTTTTTTTTCCATGTTAATTAATCTATTATTTTCAGAGATAAGAATTTTAAGAGTTTTTTGTTGAAATTTGGTCAGAGCTCTGTCAAACTCATTTTTGAGGTTTACATGAGTGATATGTATATTTAGTACATGAAAGTTTAGGAATTTTGGTATGATTTCTTGGGCGTTGCATCGTAATAGAAAAATTCTTCTATTTCTCTGTTGTACTAGTTTAGTTGCCAGTTTGGAATGATGTTTCATATGGTAGGTTACCTGTTCTCCATGGGAATCTCTAATTGATGAGTAGAAAGATAGCATGTTTTCACCCATGCCTTGTATATGTTGAAAATGTTTCTTGAACCTTTCGACTTGTACTTCAGGAAGTTTTCTTGTTGTTGAGGTTCGTTTTTGTATAAATAATTAGTTGTTGAGGTTTGACTTCATTATTGATTAATTTTTTTATAGGTCGACGTTTCGACGGGGGGTCCCTCGTCTTCTTCAAAGGACATAGTTTTAATACAACATTTATAATTAAACTTAAGTAACAGGATGGTTTTTGAGCTGTAAGTAAAAATGGTATTGTTTATACAATTGTTTTGTTATGGGTTTTTTTTTGGGCTTACCATCAAAATATTATTTGTATATTATTGCACCGCGTTGGGCGCCAAATTGTTATGTTTTGTTGATATAATAAATTATTTTGTTATTACTTCTCCCCACGTTTTGGGTGCCAATTGTTATATAATGATGAATTGAATAATAATAGTTGTTGTTATATAATGAAGATTGCTTATAGTTTTCATGCTATTCTTTGTGAGCCAAATTGATAGATAGATAGATATTTTCGCCCTGTATATGTTTTGTATGCTGTAATAATGATTGCTAGCGAACGCCACTGTTCTCTCGTCACGCTGCTGCCAATTGTTATCACTTTTCTCACCACGGCTAAGCAACAGTTGGTACGCCTCTTACCTCAGATAGCCGGTTCAGGCAATAGAGCCACTAGCCACTGCTGTCTAATTTCAGTTTATTCAATGGTCATTGTTATGATTGTTGATCATTGTAAGAAAACAAACAACAAAGTATCAAAAAGCAATTATTTCCTTTATTCAGGAAGACTCAATTCTACCTGGCCTACGAGAATTAACTTATTCTAATGTGAATTTACAAAGATTCACGGATAATCATAAAAATAAAATCATGGATGGATAGACACAACCTCACTTTTTCCTTGAGAGTGAAGTTTTCTGTTATAGTTCAAAATAAAGTGAAATAAAGTTCTTCAGATGTGAAATACGTTATTTGTGAAATTGTTCAGGACCGGATGTGCACTATTAAAGTTTTATACCTGTTGGAAATGTCGGTGTTCAAGATATGCCCTGAAACTGGATCCCTTCTCACTCCAAGCTCTATCAGGAACTCCAATACCATAAATCAGGAACCATACATATGCAGAAATCAGCTTTGGACACTTGGATATGTTGTATAATTAAGGTAATATTGGTTTTTCTCTACTAATGTTGGAATTATTTCATTTTTCTCCCTCCCAAAATGTTGCGTGGCATTCCCTTGTAAATTTATTTTCGATCTCCTGTGGCTTTGTTTGTTGCTCCCTTGTATACCAATTTTCCCCCTTCTTTTTCATTTGAATGTTTGAATTCGCGCACCAAATTGTCACATTTCACTGTTTGGGTTCATCTTATATAATTTATATATACAACTATTTTCCCATTCTTATCACTAAGTACAAATTTCAATAATAATTGCTTATGACATCACCCCGTTGTTATTCTCTCACAATTTCCAATTTTCCATATGACCATCTATTTCCTGATTGGCTATTCTCATCAAGAAGTTTGCTGTTCTACCATTGGCTACTTTTAGTTAGCTACAATTTCATATACTGTATGTTTCAAATTTATAAATGTGTTGATCACTTTTTATTCATGGAAATTTTGTGAATCTAGACTTTCTGTTGTCTTCTTACCAATTATGGGTTATAATCATTATGACAGTGTATGAAATTGATTGTGTTATAGTATTTTGACAATTTTATCTATCCATATTATACATAGGCTTACAAATAAATAGAACTTCCAAAATTATGTAAAAACAATCTCTTGAAACTAATAACTATTTATTAATTATTCTTTTTATGGGTTTTTTCTTTTTAAAACTCATAACTGGCATAACATAACATAACAAATTCCTAAATTATATTCAATAATTTTCTACTAGTTAGAAAATTTTGAATATCAATTTCTTTATTTGTATTTATTAACTTTACTTTGACTAATACTATTTTTCTACTTTCAGAAAACTACTTTGCTGGATTTCCCGAAAAACAAGTTCTTCAACGATAACTATTATTTACAACTACTAGTACTACGTTCTTTCGTTCCAGAAAAACTTGACCTCAGACATCTCTTCGGATCAAGAGAGAAAACTTTTCAAGATATATGTTATTTTATATTTTATTATTATCTTACTTTCATTTTATATTTTATACTGATTTTCAATTATCGATTTTACAATTACTGTTTTTTTTTTTTTTTCCTATCTTCCTTCAGTTCTTTAAATTCATATTAAATTGGATATTTTATTAATTTGAATTTCTCATTTTATTTACTTTCATTTTGTGTACATACTCTTTCGCTTTTTCATTATTCACACATAATTAACATATTATATTCATTTATAATTCATTAATATACCTCATTTTATTTATTATACCTTTATCATCATCATCATCATATTTCTTATAATATACTTCTTTAGTATTATTATTACTATCATTTCCACTTTCATTTCTCACATACATCCATTTTATACACAAAATATTTCTAATCTTCATTTCTTTTCATTTTTCTTCAAAATTCACATTATTTATTATCCATTTCTATATTTTTTTTTCCTTCTTTATAATCTATATTGTTTTTCACTTTACTTTATCTAACTAACCTGTACCAATAATTTTATCAACTTTTCTATTTTTCAGTATTATGATTGTTATTCATTATTATTGTTTTCTTCCTTGAAATATCCACTCATGTGTTGTTTTTTGTTTCCTCAAATATTTTCTCTCATTGATATTTTTTTTTATGTTTGTTTTCCATTTTATTTTATTCAAATATTTCTGAAATCTATCTATAAAAAAATTTTTTTCAACTTTTTTCCATTTTTTTATTCCTCAACTTGCCTATCAAATTTGTTAACCTACAATTTAATAATTCCTAAATTTTCATTTTTGTTATTTGTCTCTCCTTCTATGGAATCTTGCTTGTTTTGTAACTGCAAGCCTATATTTTAATTCAACCATTTTCAATTGAAATTTTCTGTTAACATTTTGAACTATTTTCATTTTCATAAATTCAAATTGTTCTTGTTTTTTATAGTAATATTCATTCACATTCTTTCCTATTTCTATATTTAACATTTTACTATCTATTATTATTATTATTTCATTTTTTATATCACTTTCTATCAGTTCCAAAATTCTATTCACCCTGTAAATGTCATTGATTTGCATTACTATTATTTTTCCATTTATGTTTCCTTTTTCCAACTCAAATGTTTTGTTAGCCACGTACATGTCATTCATTTTTATTATTATGATTTTATCATTTTCATTCCCTTTTTGTAATTCAAAATTCATCTTTACCATGTTTCTGTCATATATTTCAATTTTTGTTACTTTATTATTCACTTTACCCTTTTGCATCTGGAAATTTTTATTATTCACATTTATATTATCTTAACTCATTATTTTTGTCGGCATGATTTATTTTTATATTTTTTTTTATCATCTTTTTCTTATAAATTGTTACTAATTTTATTTTTATTTTTTTTTTTTATTTTCATTTTTTTTTAACTTTTCCAATTTATTTATTTTTTTCTGTGTTTTCTTTCATTGTTTTTCTCAATTCATCTCTCATACTCTCATGGTTTTCTTGCATGACATCCATCAATTTTTTAAACCACCTCTCCATTAGTGCGCTCTCACTTTCTGTTATACTCCCTCTCACATAACTACTCTCTCCTTGTTCCTGATCACCTCTCTCTCTCTACCTTCTGCACCTCCTTTCAAGCCAACTTTTTTACCATCTCTCGAATCCATTTTATTCACCAATATCTACACGTTGAATAGCCAATTGCTAATATTCACCCAGTGTTATTAAGAAATAATATTTTTCCTTTACTTGCCCTTACTTTGCCTTGAAATGATATATTGCCCTTACTTTGCCTTTTCCGCTGTGATAAATATTATGAAATACTATTGCCTTTACTTTGCCTTTACTTGCCACTTGTTGCGTAAATATTAAGAAATAATATATTTCCGTTACTTGCCCTTACGTTGCGGCGCCAAATTATTATGTTATAATGAATTTTGAAAATAAAGAATTTTGTTATTATTATTATAATTATTATATATTTTTGCACTGCGTTGGGCGCCAAATTATTAATGTAATGATATTTGCAAAAAATTGTTTTTATATTTTTGCCCCACACTTTGGGTGCCAATTTGATATGTATTGATAAATTGAATAATAATAGTTGTTATATAATGAAGATTGCTTATAGTTTTTATGCTATTCTTTGTGAGCCAAATTGATATGATATATATATATATATTAGTATTTTCCCACTTTGGGTGCCAATTTGATATGTATTGATAAATTGAATAATAATAGTTGTTATATAATATCTTTGTACCACGGCTAAGCAACAGTTGGTACGCCTCTTACCTCAGATAGCCGGTTCAGGCAATAGAGCCACTAGCCACGGCTGTCTAATTTCAGTTTATTCAATGGTCATTGTTATGATTGTTGATCATTGTAAGAAAACAAACAACAAAGTATCAAAAAGCAATTATTTCCTTTATTCAGGAAGACTTAATTTCACCTGGCCTACGAGAATTAACTTATTCTAATGTGAATTTACAAAGATTCACGGATAATCATAAAAATCAAATTATGGATGGATAGACACAACCCACTTTTTTTCCTTTGAGATGAAGTATTCTGTTATAGTTCAAAAATAAAGTGAAATAAAGTTCTTCAGATGTGAAATACGTTATTTGTGGAATTGTTCAGGACCGGATGTGCACAATTAAAGTTTTTATACCTGGCTGGAAATGTCGGTGTTCAAGATATGCCCTGAAACTGGATCCCTTCTCACTCCAAGCTCTATCAGGAACTCCAATACCATAAATCAGGAACCATACATATGCAGAAATCAGCTTTGGACACTTGGATGTGTTGTATAATTAAGGTAATATTGGTTTTTTCTCTAATGTTGGAATTATTTCATTTTTCTTTTCTCCCAAAAATGTTTGCGTGGCATTCCCCTTGTAAATTTATTTTCGATCTCCTGTGGCTTTGTTTGTTGCTTCCTTTTGATACCAATTTTCCTCCTTTTTTTCATTTGAATGTTTGAATTGCGCACCAAATTGTCACATTTCACTGTTTGGGTTCATTTTATATAATTTATATATACAACTATTTTCCCATTCTTATTACTTCATGTACAAATTTCCAATAATTGCTTATGACATCACCCGTTGTTATTCTCTCACAATTTCCAATTTTCCATATGACCATCTATTCCCTGATTGGCTATTCTCATCAAGAAGTTTGCTGTTCTACCATTGGCTACTTTTAGTTAACTACAATTTCATATACTGTATGTTTAAATTTATAAATGTGTTGATCACTTTTATTCATGAAAATTTTGTAAATCTAGACTTTTGTTGTCTTTTTTACCAAATATGGGTTATAAATCATTATGACAGTGTATGAAATTGATTGTGTTATAGTATTTTGACATTTTCATTCATCCATATTATACATAGGCTTACAAATAAATAGAACTTCCAAAATTATGTAAAAACAATCTCTTGAAACTAATAACTATTTATTAATTATTCTTTTTATGGGTTTTTTCTTTTTAAAACTTATAACTGGCATAACATAACATAACAATATATATATATATATATATATATATATTGTTATATAATGAGAATTGTAAAATTGAATAATTGATTATTTTTTTGTCCTTGGGTTACAATTGATATGATAGATAAATTATTTTCACCCTGTATAATACATTGCAATGTAATAATAATTGCTAGCTAACGTCACTGTTTTCTCGTCACGTTGCTGCCAATTGTTATCACTTTTCTTACCACGACTAAACTCAGTTGGTACGCCTTCCGTCTCAGATAGCCGGTTCAGGCAATAGAGCCACTGCTTGATGTCAAATTCAATCTATTCAATGTTCATCATTACGATTGCAGATCATTGTGGAAAACAAACGAAAAAGTATCGAAAAACAATTATTTCCTTTATTCAGGAAAACTTATATTTACCTGGCCTACGATAGATAACTTATGCTATGATCATTCTACAAATTTTCAAAGACAATCATGAGAAACGGTGATGAATAAAGTATACACAACCTCACTTTTACTTTGAAGGTTGAAAAATTCTTCAATAGTTCATTATCAAAATGAAATGGAGTTCTTCTGATATGATACGAGTAAATTGTGAAGTTATTCAGTTTGTGATGTACACTAGAGAAGTCTAGACCTGACGCTGGAACTGTCGCTGTTACAATACACACCAGGAAATTGAATCCTCCTTCAATCTACTGCTCTCAGGTTCTCCAATACCAAAAAGGAACCATACAAATACAGCTTTGAAATAGTTTTATGTGGAGTACATAAAAGGTAATGTTGTTTGCTGCTATTTATTTTTATTGAAATTCTCCTGAAGTTGAGTTGATTGTGTTCTAATAGATAAACTTCCTTATATTCATGAAGTTCTTAAATTTTTCTTTTTCTGAAGTACAAACGTGGCGTTCTTTTTAAAAAAAATTTCAATCTCCTCGTGGCTTTGTTTTCTATCACCTGGATACCATTTCTTCTTTTTTCATAGCATTTGAATTTTCAAATTCGCGCACTTTGTTGTCACATTATCACCCTTTGGGGTTATTTGTCAAAACTTATCAACTAAAATATTTTTTTTTCTCACAAACTATGTACAATATTTTATGATAATTGTCTCTGACACTTTTCCGTTCTTATTTTCTCACAATTTCAAATCTTATATCTGACCATACTGTTCCCTGATTGGCTATAGTCATCAAGAAGTTTGTTGTTCTCCCATTGGTTATTTTTAGTCAGATACAATTTCATATACTGTATGTTTCAAGCTTATAATTTTGTTGTTCACATTTTATTCAGGATGATTTTGTAACTCTAGACTTTTTTGTTATCTTTTGAACAATTATAGGTTGTAATGATCTTGACAATGTATGAAACTGATTGCATTATAGTATTTGATATTTTTGTCTATCAATATTACACAGAGGCTTCATAAAAGAAATAGAATCTCAAAATATATGTAAAAACAATCTCTCTTGAACTACTTACTATTGAGTAATTATTATTTTTGTGGGTTTTTTATTGAAATTATTTCATTTTTCCTTTTAAAATACATTTCTGGTCTTTCATAACATAACAATATATATATATATATATATATATATATATATATATATATATGTTTATATATATATATATATATATATATATATATATATTTATATATTTATATCATGGAGATATACATGTTTTCTGTCAAAAGTTAGATGAGCTACTAAATTATTTATCGAATAGCTACCAAAAACTAATAATCGTAGGAGACTTCAATATACACTTCAATAGGCATAACAGTACTTTGACTGATTTT
>JAFIRS010006934.1:0-30146 GCA_018342105.1 Gonioctena quinquepunctata | reverse complement strand
TTTTTTAAATAATAGAACGCCATTCCGGGCAATGATACTATATTTACCATTTACTATACCATACTTTCAATATTTAGTATTTTAAGTACTAAAAAAGTTTATTTCAAATAATATTTTTGTATTTAATGTGCTGTATTTCAAATTTTCCTGAGAATTTCACATATTTTCGAACTTCTTCAAATACTTATGAGTATTTCAAATAATATTTGGTATTTGAAATATATTCGAATTCATTACTATCCTTAAATTTCGTTATTGCTTAATATTTGGAGTAAACGTGACTGCAGATATTTTTCAGGGGAACAAATTATTTTCAAGAAATAATTAGAGATACTTGAATCTTCATTCAACTAGCAGTATTTTGTCTAATAGAAAATTAATAATTCTTTCTTCAGCTATCAGCAGTACCTAATTTGCAAAGATGTATTTGGTCAAAACGTTTCCTTTCGAAGCACTGACAATTTCAGCATAACAAAAAAGTATCAAAACGATCTCGATATGTAGATTCTGTTTATTCTGAATGTTTGAGTACGATTAAGTACGATGTTTCCACTTGTCTAGTATTAGTTTTTTTTTATAATCCCAACGGGTGATTAAAATAACATTGTACTTGAAATCCATTTGAGTATTCAGAATGAATTCGAATATTTGAAATATTTGACAGTATTCATAATGTATATATATATATATTATTTTATATTCATATAGTTTTGTTTGGAGTTCTTGAATCCTGGTGTGTATTTTATTTTTTGGGTTGGAGGTTCTTAGGATTTGAATTCATAAAATTAATTAAACTTCAGAAATTAGGCGTTTTGCCCCTGACCAGGGGTGGGGGTATCTTCAGTAATTTTTTATTCATTATTTACAAGCATAAAGTGGTTTCTATAGCATTTGGTGCTGAAAAGAAAAAATAGTGTAAGTATGAGGATGCATTGTTATTTAGACTTTCAAAAGGGGGCTATGTTGTAGTTATATTCATAAAAAATAGTTACGTACCTTAGCACCAATTGCAGGTAATTATAGGGGAATTAATTTATATTCTTCTTCCAACATATACAACAAGATTAACACTGCTAATACACATTTTTTCTCTGAGTACACTTATATTAAAAACACATAATCTTCCAACAGTTTATATATATATATATATATATATATATATATATATATATATATATATATATATATACCTATAATATAAACCCAACCCCAACATAGCCCCCTTTTGAATATCTAAATAACAATGCATCCTCATCCTCTTTTTCTTTTCAGCATCAAATGCTAGACAAACCACTTTATACTTGTAAATAATGAATACAAAATTTACTGGAGATGCCCCTAGCCAGGGGCGAAACTTCTAATTTCAGATGTTTTATGAATACAAATCCTAATAGTATATATATATATATATATATATATATATATATATATATATAAAGCATCAAATTATAGATAGTGACACCTATAATCTGTGTGTAGGTAGGTAGGTCACCAACAGATGTCAGCATAAGCCAATCCACGACACCAATAGTCGTACTCCTAGTGCGTTCTGAGTAACGCAAAACGAATAACGAGAGAAAGAGAAACGAGGAGTACGACTATTGGTGTCGTGGATTGGCCTATGCTGACATCTGTTGGTGACCTATTAATGTGCACGAAATTTCGTGTCATTAAAATTCCACGACAACAGGTCTAAGCTTTAACACACAGATTATAGGTGTCACTATCTATAATTTGATGCTTTTCACATTTTCGTACTTGCCGGTAGGTATTAGCACTATGAGATATTAGATACGAATTTGAAAGGGACCACAAGCCGTCCTGGTGATTGGGTAACCATGAAAAAGCTGTTGGCGGATGGTGGGCTCTCTTGGATTCGTAACAAATTTCTCTTTCTCTCGTTATTTGTATTGCGTTACTCAGAACGCACTAGGAGTACGAATATTGGTGTCGTGGATTGGCCTATGCTGACATCTGTTGGTGACCTATTGATGTGCACGAAATTTCGTGTCATTAAAATTCCACGACAACAGGTCTAAGCTTCAACATACGGATTAAAGGTGTCACTTTCTGTAATTTGATGCTTTCCACATTTTCGTACTTGCCAGTAGGTATTAGCACTATGAGATATTTGATACGAATTTGAAAGAGACCACAAGCCGTCCTGATGATTGGGAAACCATGAAACAGCTGTTGGCGGATGGTGGGCTCTATTGGATTCGTAACAAATTTCTCTTTCTCTAGTTATTTGTTTTGCGTTACTCAGAACGCACTAGGAGTACGTCTATTGGTGTCGTGGATTGGCCTACGCTGACATCTGTTGGTAACCTATTAATATGCACGAAATTTCGTGTCACTAAAATTCCACGACAACAGGTCTAAGCTTCAATACACAGATTATAGGTGTCACTATCTATAATTTGATGCTTTTCACATTTTCGTACTTGCCGGTAGGTATTAGCACTATGAGATATTTGATACGAATTTGAAAGAGACCACAAGCCGTCCTGATGATTGGGAAACCATGAAACAGCTGTTGGCGGATGGTGGGCTGTCTTGGATTCGTAACAAATTCATCTTTCTCTCTCTCTCTCTCTCTCTCTCTCTCTCTATATATATATATATATATATATATATATATATATATATATATATATTTGTTTTCAATACGTTCATATCAAATTCTTAAAGTTATGTTTTCCGTCTCTTGATATTTTGCTCCTCAGAAAAAAAATCGAAGGAAGGTAATTTGAATAACACAAATAATGATGGAATGTAGAGAAGCGCTTGTATTTTCTAATACCTCCATTCATTTTTTGAAAATATCTAGGTAGGGAATTATCTATTTCCAGGGCCGGATTTAGGGTGGGTCCATGGGACTATTAGCCCCCGGCGGTAAACTTTGAGAGGCGGCAAAAGGCAAAGAAAAAGCAAGCACCAATCTTCAAGCAAACGCGCAAATCGCGATATCGGCGACCGCCGCATTAAAAAGACTATTTTTGAGAAAATTATATTCACTTTGATCTCAAGCGGCAGCGGTGCCTTGGTCGCATCAATACAGGTGGCTGGCGGCTACGGTATATACTTTTCTTTAAAGAAGGAGAAAAAAGGAGCCGCAAGCCGCATTTATTAATGGCGCTTCTGCACAAATATAAAATAAGTTCATCCATTATCAATTGCAGAAGCATAAAAAACAAGTTTCCCCGTCTTGAGGCGCAATCCTTCGAGCAGCAGAGGCGGAGATAACTAATTTTATTCAGTTATTTGAATATTTTAGAAATACGTTAATATAAAAAAATATGCCATAAACGAGGAAGTATGTATTAATAGGCAATCGGATCATCATAATTTCATTTTTCCATGGTCGAAAAAAAGCCATATTTTCCAACAAAACACATCACAACTATATAATATTTTAAATCCCATTTCGATCCCAGACCAGAGACGCTACTGGCTTTCATTTATTCAGACCTCCTGAAACTGGTGATTTATTAGTCTCAACGTATAGACACACCTACAAGCATTATCATGGGCTTGCGGTCACTCAAACAGCTGTCACTCAAACCCACGTTGACCATCGGCTCTTTTGATCTTCTTTTGATCCACCGTTCGCCGACGGAGAATGTTCACGAGTAGTATAGTTTTCCCAATATCAATTGCAGATGCATAAAAAAGTCTTGCGGTGAAATCCTGTGAGCAGCAGTGGCGGAGATAACTAATTTTATTTAGATATTTTAAGATTTTAATAATACTTCATAAATAATGGAAAATTAAAAAAAATTAAAGACAAGCTTTTATTTATACAAATACATTAAGAAAAAAACTAGAATATCCTACAAAACTAGAATATCCTAAAACGTATTTCGATTGGCACACACCAAGACCACAGACGCTACTGGTTTTTAATCTTTCAGAGCTATTAAAACACAAATATAACGCGTGATTTATGACCTCCCATCATATAGCCACACCTGCGAGCAATGATGTCGGATTCGATTGGCCCAGACGAATCGGTTTGTGAATAGACAGCAGTCACTCAGGTCCACGTTGACTATCGGCTCTTTTGATCTACCGTTTGCCGACATCGAATGTTTACGAGTAGTACAGATTATTTTTCGTTCCGTTTCTTCGCATATACGCTCGTGTTAGCGAAGTGAGTTTTTATTTGCTCCCTATAGAAACAGCTTCTGCAATTGATATTGGATGGACTATACACATAACTTTTCGTTCCGTTTCTTCGTATATAGGTACGCTCGAGTTAGCGAAGTGAGTTTTTGATTTGCTCCCTATAGAAACAGCTTCTGCAATTGAAAATGGTTAAACTATACTTATTATCATACCTGCATCATAATCCTTGTTTTATGAACTAAAAAGCGTGCGAAATCTCAAGATTAAAACACGCCGGGTTTTAAAGGAAAAAGCGTGCGAACTCTCAAGATTAATTCACGCAGTGTTTTGAAGGTTGCTAGGTAACAAAAACAAGTTTTTATTTATGTGTCAAATTATATCGAAAATATAAAACAATTTGAGTCTGTTTCTTCCCGATCCATAGCATTAACTTTTCATATTCTCCATAATACGAATTTCTGGATTTTTCTGGTATGAGTTTTTATTCAGCATCCTCGGCTAACTTTAAAATTTCGGATGAGAGTTATCCTTGACTTGCAACCATTTTAAAATTATCAATCACATGAACTGTCAAATAAGCTTGTAAACAACAATTGCCATACAGGTCAACAAGATGTCCATTACATACCTGATTAGATGTATTAAAATATAAGGAACATTATCCCGATCTGAAATTCATTTTCAGCATTGTTATTAAAGTTATGATGAGGGTATAACAAAAAATACACTTGTATCATAATATACCATTTTGCAACGTAGAAGTAGCTCTGAGAATGTTTCTATCCCTGATGATTAGTAATGCCAGTGGTGAATGGTCATTCTCAACTTAAAGAATTATAGTTTGAAAAAACTAAAAAAACATGCATATTTGGCAATAAGTACTAAAATGTTGAAAATAATAAGAATAAAGTCATTGACCGATTTTTTTTATATTATGTAAAAAAGCGTGAGGTGCTTGATATCAGTTATCTTACTATCATTATGAAAAGAGAGTAAAGAGCACCCCACGCTTTTTTTACATACATTTTTTTTACATACATTTTTTTTTGTCAACTGGTGTAGTGGCCATAACCGAAGACTCTACCCTACATGGAAAATAATTCAGATTCGGTATATTTTCGACTCTTACACTCTAAGTGAGTATTATACACACTTGTATTGTGTAGTGAAAAGATAATATTCGAAGAAAAAAAATCTAAAATAGATTGATGGCTATTAACCAGAAGAAAAAGTCTTGAGATAAAAAAATGGAGAACTGAAGATTTTTTTCATATTATATAAAAAGTGTGGAGTGCGTGATATCAGTTATCTTAATATAATTATGAAAACTGAATAAAGAGCACGTCACGCTTTTTTACATAAAAGAAAACTTTTTGGACAATGTCTTTATTCTTACTATTTTCAACTTTTTAGTCCTTATTGCCATATATGCGTGTTTTTTAGTTTTTTCAAACTATAATTTCATTTTTAACTTTTTACTCCATATTGCTACAGAACACTAAAAAAGACTACGGGAGAAAAACTCTTCGATTTATTCATCCACATGAGATGGAAATTATTAACTAAATTTTGACGAATATGCTGAGAACCAGTCAGCCATATCTTTCAATTGTAAATTATGCTGAGAACGACCTCAGAGCATTCTCCATTTTTTACTAGTAGCTGTAATGTTTATGTTCTTTTTATAACAAATTGTTAAAGGAAACTAGAAAGTTCCAACGACTTTTATCATCTTGACAATTCGGTTTCTCTTTTCTTTTCTTTATACAGCGGGATTCAGATTTAGATATTACATTTCTTCCTCTGTTTCGAATATGAAATGTTAATTCAATTAAACATTATAACAAATTAAAAAAATAAAAACAGAACAAAAAATAAACAAATCAATATTAAATGTGTTAAAGTCTTCTATCACCATTGCACTCGAAATCTTCAAGATATTTTGGTCTTAACGTTTGTCTCAAAGGACGAGAACGTGATGTTTTCTCAATTTCTGCCGTATAAACAGGTTTGTTCGGAAATTGATTATCACTAGGGACTTATTCTTCTATTTCCAAAGTATGAGGGTGATTTCCATCTTGATATTTTATGTAAGTCTTTCCGAAAGAAATTGGTGGGTAATCTGAACTTCTGGATGAATCAGCTCCATTGGCTTTCATTTTTTTGAAGAATAATGAATTTCTTTGAATGAATTCTGCTCTCCTCTTTGCTGTTATTTTTTTACCACCAATGTCTGTAATAACGAAAGGATCGAGATCATAATATGGCGTCAAACAATTTCGTTTCATTTGTTTACATAGTACACGATCTCCGATTTCAAAATCATGAGTTATGGTATGCCTTCGAGCATCAGCATATATTTTTCGTTGGTATTTCTTCTTTTTATCTTGAATTTTCACTACCGAATTTTCTCCATTTTCTGATAACATTGGCAGAAAATTGTTGATTTTCCTTCCAAAAACAATTTCAAATGGAGATTTTCTCAAAGTTGAGTGTGGTGTGCTCCGGTAATTCGTCAAAAACTGGTTAATTTGAGAATCAAACTTACTCGTTTCCAGTTGGGCACAATTAGAGAGATTTCTTGAATGTTTTAACAAATCTTTCTGACATACCATTCGCTTCTGGCCACAAGGCGTAACTTTAACATGTTTGATCCCGTATTCAGAAAGGAGTTCTGAAAACTCATGTCCGTTGAAAGGTGGTCCATTGTCAGATTTTATCGATTTTGGTATTCCAAATGTAGAAAATATTTTCTCTAATATTTATTTCAAATCCCTGAATTTTGTAGATGAAACTACGTCAGCTATTGGATATCTTGAGTGTTCATCTATCATTATAAATACATATTTTTTTGAAGGAAAAGAACCTGCATAATCTGTTACTTTGAAAATCAGGTATTTTGCTCGGCGTTACACACTATACAGCTATTTATGTACATATCTGTCACAGAATCGATGTTTGGAAACTTTTGTTCGTAATAGCTGTTTTGTTTTGACAATACCTTGATGACCCTTATGTGCTATTTCAACTGCTCTTCGTTGTAAAGATGTTGGTAATCTTATTCTTGTGCTTCTCAGTACTACGTTTCCTTGAAAACTCAGTTCTTCTTTGACTTTACGGAATCGGGTTAACTGGGGATGATTCCATGTGTCATTCTTGTGATCAGTTAAGGCTTCCATCAGTTAACACATGGTGTTTCATTTTGTGTATGTTTTTCGATTTCTTCAATTGTCGTCGTTTTCGGTACAGTATTTTTATAACAAAACTTACATATTTATCATCTTTTTCATCATTGAGTTCCTCATTGATTTCGGAATATCTTGACAAATAGTTGGTTTCTCCTTTTTGGTGTATGATATTGAATTGATATGGTTGAATCCTAAGTAATAGTCTTTCTATTCGGATACTTGGTGCTGTTTTAGAATTCTGAATTATTCTGACCAGAGGTAAATGATCAGTATCTAAGGTAAATATACAACCATATAAATAAACATAAAAATGTTGTATTGTCCATGTTACTGCTAATGTTTCTTTTTCAATTTGACTATACCGTCTTTCTGTGTTGGAAAGAGTCCTACTGGCATAGGCAACAATGTTCTGCAGTTCCTTGTGATAATATGGCTCCTAAACCGTTTGCTCCTGCATCAACATGAAGATGACTCAATTTTTTTATATCAAAGTAGGCTAGTTTAGTTGAGTCATTCAACTGTTTCTTTAAAAAATTAAATGCTTCATTATGTTTTTGTGTCCAGTCCCAAAAAGATTTTTTTTAAGTTAGATCTCGTAAAATTTTCGTGTTTTCTGCTAAATTTGATAAACATTTCCCCACGTAATTCAGCATCCCAAGTGAGCTCCTTACTTCGCTGACATTATTTGGTGGCTGTATGTTGGTAAAACTTTGTACTTTTTCTGGATCTAGATAAAATCCATCTTTGGAGAAAACGAAACCAAAGAATTTTATTTCTGTTGTACTGAAAAGACATTTTGAAACGTTGATTCTGAGATTGTAGTTTTCTAGCGCTATGACTACTGCTTTCAGGGATTTGTTGTGATACGACACTAAGATTGATTTCACCTGGTATATTAACAAAAACTTGCCTGATTGTATTTTGGAATATTTCAGCAGCTGCATCAATGCCAAAACTCGAACGTTTGTATCTCTACAGACCATTATGTGTAGAAAAAGTGGTGATATAGGTACCTTGATTCTTCTTTCAATGGCAGTTGATGATATCCATCTTTGAGATCGATTTTACTAAACGCAGCAGATCCGTTCCCTGCTGAATTATATCATCAATGGTAGGAGTGATATGTTTTCCACGAAGTATGGTTTTGTTTGGTGATCCTACACACGGGGTCGGTCCAATTGATTTTTCAATTATGTCATGTTCTTCTAATCTTTTGAGTTCTTGTTCAACTTTTTATCGCAAATGGAATGGTATTCTTCGGTATTTTTGAGCTACAGGAGGTACATTTTCATCTATATGAAGTTCAATTTCAAATTTTTTAGATTTCCAACTCCTTTGCAAATGTCTTTATAATTTTGTTTGACATAATCAATATCAATTGTTTTGATCATATTATGAATTGATATATTCACCAAATTCAGTTTTTCAGAAGTTTGATAGCTTAATAAAGATTCACATTTCCCTTTCACAACATATACTTCTGCTTCAACTCTGTTAGGTCCGCTTTCGAATTTTCCAATGAATTTTCCAAGAATTTCTAATTTAGTGTTGCTAATTTCGCAAATGTTTCAGAGCTGATGAGGTTGACAGATGTGCCAGTGTCTATTTATATATATATATATATTTAAACTGATTATTATTGTTGGAACATTGGATATGTTGATTGATAAGGGAAATGAATGTTCCGAATCACTTGAATCTTCATTCTCTGGATTTTTTATATTATAGTGAACCTGATTACGTTGCTCAAATTTCTGTTTTCGGTTTTCACTTGAACATGAATTGTTTTCAGTTTGGTTTGGGTTTTTGGATACTCAAACTTTCGAAACATGCCCCTGTTTTCCACATGAATGGAAACAGAATTTCAATGCTGGACAAGAAGTACCACCATTTTTGTGTCATGGATTCCCACAATTTTTACATATTTGTTTTGAACTACTCACTGAAGCCTTATGTTTGCTGTTCTGTTGATTATCGTACTGTGATTTCTCATTTCTCTATGTTATTCTCGATATGGTTTCTTCATGATTATTTTCCATTTTCTGTGCATGATTTTCTGTGAGTTCGTATGCTTTTTCTAGTTGTTCTAATGTGGGGTTTTCTTTCATTGCATAACGTCTCAGTTCAGTTGAGGTTGTACACTAAATAATTTGTGATTTCATGTCTCTGTTTCGATTTTCGAAATTACAATTTGATTGGGTCTGGCATAATATTCATAATGTTTTCTTCGGGATTTTGTTTTGCTTGGAGAAAATGAAAAATTTCGAATACTTCATTTGTTTTAGGTATAAAATGTTCATTCACTTTGATTTTCGCTTTTTCATATTTGGAGATGTTTTCATTTTGTTGAGTAGCCGATGAATTAGGAAGTGCACAGTATATTTCAAATGTTTCTTCGCTTATACAGTGAAGTAACATAGCTTCTTTTCGGTCATCATCTACTATTCCGGCAGCAATTAAGAAATTATCTAACCTCTTGATTCATTTTTTCCATCGGGCTCCTATGTTTTAACTCCTGAATGCATATTGAAACATCAACGCCCGTATGCACCGTAGGCTAATTTCGCGGATTAGTTAAGGAAACCTGGATTAGATTGTTGTTTATTATGCACCGTAAGAAATATCTGGTTTGAGCTTCAGATTTTCTAATCGGTCAACGAAGCGTGGTTTAGCGAATGACGTCTATTTTATTTTGACACCGATTTTTCGAGTGTTGAGTTTTTTTGCAAGTTTTTCATTATTTTGGGATAAAATAGAGGACGAAATATCCATTGATGATGACCTAGATATCCTCGATATCATCAACTTTGGTTTCCCTCGCAGAGTCTACGAAAGGAGTGATTATTTCGACACAATGGACAATTATTAATTTTTTGAAAGATTTCGACCTACAAAACCTATAGTACTCAGTTTCTTGGAAAACAGAAGACGAAATTGAATTCCAAAATGATTTGTAAGTTGCAAGGGAGTGTCTTTCTTTGGGTTACGTTGGCTAGTAGATTACCCCACCTCATGCACATTCACCCAACACAACTTATTTCATGGATATTACTCCTTGGCTACATAAATACTTTTTCGGTGATTTGAGGTGTGGTGGTATAACGGCTACTCGCAGGTATCTATTTTCTTGTTCATTTTCAGTAAGTTTCTTCCTCAAATCTTTTTTATTTTTATTTTCGTAGAGCCTTTTTAACTGCTCGACGGTCGTATAGGTGCAGTGCTGTTGAGTTTTTCCGTAACTCGCTTCCAAGCTTGATATTTATCATCACTGGAATCTTTGTTTGTTTTTTTTTGTCTTCGATAATATTAGCGTGTTTTAAGAGTATATTCTCATGACTCTGCTTTTCTTCCGGGGAAAAATTGCGGATTCTTTTTGTGTTTTCACCATCAGTCATTTTGAAAATGAAAAATAGAAACTGACAATTTTGACGTTTTATCATCTTCAACTGTCAAAAAATCTTGTGAAACCAACGTTGTCAGATTTCCAATCTGGATTATTCAATCTGCTGACGGTGCATAGCTCAGGCCAAAGATTACAAAAACGGGATTGGGAAACTAGAATTAGAATTGACAAACGGTGCATTCAGGCGTCAATGTTACCTTTTTAGATTGTCCATGTTTGATGGCTCGTGTTAAGGTTCGTTTTTATATTCGTCGCCAAAATGTAATGTTTATGTTGTTTTCATAACAAATTGTGTTTTTATCATCTTCATTTGACAACTGATCATCTTGACGTTTCTCTTTTCTTTTCTTTATACAGAGTGATTCAGATTTAAATATTACAGTAGCCACTGAAGAGTTCCACTATTCACCTCCTGGCTCCATTCTCAGATCAGCTCCAAAATACCAAATTATAGTATTGTCATCCAAAGTACATATACATACCAAGTTTCATTTCGATACGACAATTAGAAGTAGGTTGAAATTTTCTTCCTTGATTCCATTGTTTATTAGTTACAAGTGAAACTAATTAAAGCGTTTTAAAAAGAGTAAAAAATTATCTTGGGAATTTGATGGATACTTTGAATAGCCTATCGATTTTGAATATCAATAGTTAAGTGATTTGTTATCAGAGCTGAATTTTGATGATGCCATTGATGAGTTTGCATAAAAAAATTCCAGAAGTATTTATACCGGGTGTCCACGGAAGGTGGCTCGCCCCTATAACTTTTTTGTTTTCAGAGATAATGGAATGAAATTTGGAGGATCTGTTTAATGCATAAAACTGCATTCTTTGACAAGTAACTCAACTCCATGCAAATTCCGCAATCACCGGAAGTGACATAAACTTTCGATTTTTAAATGGGACCCTGGTATATTTTCAGTTCTTTTGTTTGTAACTGTTTGTAACCATTTTTTAATTTTTTTTTTCGAAATAAATTTTTATTCTAGAGGGCTATGGATATAATATATATATATACATATGTATATATACATATATATATACATATATATGTATATATATATGTATATATATATATATATATATATATATATAACTAATTTCAGTCCTAAAATGTTTGTAAGAATACAACTCTACTGAAAAGGGAAACATTCTCAATTGGATATTGCTAAAAAGATTTTTCTGTGAATTGAAAAATCCACGATAAAAATGAAGATAGTGACATAAGTTTATCTTTCAGACGCAGATGATTCCACATCTGATTCTATGAACATCCTGTTCATATTTTCAACAAAACAACTTTACTGTTTTCGATCAAAATGTTTCAGCTATGTGATGTTTGATTTTAAAATTTTTATTTCTATTATTTTTCAAATGGCAACATGGTGGCTCGTCGGGTCAGAAAAAAAGAGCATTTTATTACGATTAATTTGATACCGCACTCTATTAGGTTGTAAGAAAACTTTTGATAAAAAGCTGAAAATATAACTTTCGTTAAATGAAGAATCTTATTGAGATTTAAATAAGTTTTAAAATCATCGAGTAGCCTGTGACCAACACAACTAAAACAAAATCATTAAATTGTTGCGGTAAAAATTGACGGACACGTTTTACATATTATTTTACATCTCTTCTACAAAGTCAATTAGGTAGTTATTGTGTACCTCATTGTTTGAAAATCATGGAAAATAACAATATTTATACAAGAACCCGACCCGGCACTATTTTCCAAAACTGGTTCAAAAAATGCGAAATGAGCCTGATAATGATGGGAACGATTCGTTTGTTGTGAGTGAAGAAAAATAAATAGATCTTCTGGCATACGTTCAAGTAAATATTAATACGTCACTCAGGGAGTTCGCAAGAGAATGTGACATTTCGAAGTCTTCTGCAGCTAACATTTTGAAGAAACATAAATATCATTCATTTAAATATCAACTACACAGCACCTGTACCAAAACGATAATGCAAGGAGACTCGAGTATTGCAATTGACACATTTCCATATAAAATTCTGTATACTGACGAAAGCCGTTTCACTAATTTGGGACATTTCAACAGAAATAATAAGCGATATTGGTCCGATGCAAATTTACACTTGATGGAGGAAGGAAATTTCCAAGAACGGTTTGGTTTCAATTGTTGGTTTGGGATTTTAGAGGACAGAATTTTAGGCCCTATAATTTTTGACGGTGTCCTCACATGCAGGAAATTGAGCATTTCTTGGACGAAGTTCCATTAATAAATCGGCTTGGATTCTTTTATCAACAAGATGGTGCTCCACCACACAACCTGAGGGCAGTTACGGAATATCTGCATGAAACATACAACGAAAACTGGATTGGAAATATGGGTCCAGTTAGGTGGCCGGCGAGGTAAAATAGGGTTGTGTTCAAATCATACCTTTATTTATTCCTTATTAAGAGACTTTTCAGGTCACCCGACCGTACACCTCCAGATTTTTTATGGGGATCTATTAAAAACGAGGTTCATGTTGTACCTCCTGCCACACGACATGAATTAGAGGACAAAGTAAGGGCAGCTATTCATAGAATTACACCAAGACATTTGAGAAACTTTGTAAGAGCAACAATAAGAAAAGTTCGCCTTTGTCAGCAACAAGATGGAGGTCACTTTGAACATCTGGAACCCTAAAGATATGTTAATAGGTAGTTTCAATATCATTATTTCATTTTCAACAGGTGCTTCATTTCAGAAAAGTTCTAACGTTATGGTATTTCCAGTTTTTTAACGAAAGTTTTCTTACAACCTAATAGAGTGCGGTATCAAATTAATCGTAATAAAATTCTTTTTTTTTTCTTACCCCACGAACCACCATGTTGCCCTTTAAAAAAAATAGTAATAAAAATTTTAAAATCAAACGTCACATAGCTGAAACATTTTAATCGAAAACAGTAAAGTTGTATTTTTACAAACATTTTAGGACTGAAATTAGTTATTTGAACGTATCCATAGCTCTCTAGAATGTAATTGGAAAAAAATCAAAAAACGGTTACAAACAGTAACAAATGGTACATGGTTGTATTCTAAATGTCATATGGAGACAAAAAAACTGAAAATATACCAGGTGTCCTATTTAAAGTAAAGTTGTATTTTTACAAACAGTTGAGGACTGAAATTAGTTATAAAAATTTTTTCCAAAAAAAATAAAAAACTGTTACAAACAGTAACAAGTGGTACATGGTTGTATTCTAAATGTCATATGGAGACAAAAAAAACTGAAAAGATACCAGGTGTCCTATTTAAAAATCGAAAGTTTATATCACTTCCGGTGAATTTGCATGAAGTTGAGTTACTTGTCAAAAAATGCAGTTTTATGCATTAAACAGAACCTCCAAATTTCATTCCCTTATCTCCGAAAACAAAAAAGGTATAGGGGCGAGCCACCTTCCGTGGACACCCGGTATAAAAAAAATTGTTGTTAGATTTAAGTTTGTGAAGAAGTAAAATTAATTTCTTTATATGTAATAATTTTATATTATAGTCATGTCAATAAATGAGTAAGTACTTTGAAACTGACAATTAATACTAATTGGCGGCGGAATCGTAAGAATTAGCCCCCGGCGTAAGTGAGTATAAATCCGGCCCTGTCTATATCCCAAAGGCATCAATCAATGCAAGGTGCTTAGTTACACTTCCCTTGAGAAATATTTTGGCAAATTTATTTAAACTTAAAATGCTGTAGGGACATTCGGTGTGATGATTTACTATGGACTGAATCTTATGAACTCATAAATATAATATTTTCAATATAACTTGCTTTGGATGCATGTATTCATTTGGAGGAATGTATCTTCATTTAGACGAATTGTGATAGTTTGTTGTTTTTGGCATTTTCCTTAGGGTTACTAAAATGTAATTTTTTCGATAAAAATAATTGCATCATTGTGTATTTCACATTGGGAACCCATGCAATCGGAATACCCAAACTGCAAATAATATTCGCCCACTTGCTACCTCAATAAATACTCAAGTTATATTGGAAAGCAAGGACGTACCCGGGAAATATTATAGAGATTAGGTACCTACCTACAATACACAGAATCTTTAAATACAGCGCCAAAAATGCCTTTTTGTCTGAGACATTTCCGATCTGGGGGTTGCGGGGCTCTCGATGGTCATCGCAGCGGCGCACAGTGGAGTATTCAAAACCCTAGTCAACAAAATGTTTCATGTGTTTTGAAAATAAAACCATTGCTGTTGACTTTTAACTTATTTTGTAATGATAAATGCTCCTAAAAACTATCTTTATAAAGCAATCTTTATCATATATACATGAGAATATATATTTTTCTTTCAATGATACAATCTACAGACAAACTTTTGGTACCCCAATGGGAGCTTCAATTTCACCTATCCTTGCGGCATACGTAATGGATGAGCTGTTGGACACAGTACTACCAGTTTTATCGTTTAAACCTTTTTTTCATCAAAAAATATGTCGATTTGTCATTGCCAAAAGATAGTACAGATGAGGTTTTCTTTACCTTCAACAATTATGACCAACACATCCAGTTTACTATAGAAACCGAAAACGTCGAACAATCCGTACCATTTCTGGACACCAGATTCGTACGTTCCAATGAGAACAAAATACTGATAGATTGGTATCGGAAAGCTTGCAGTTCTGGAAGATATTTGAACTATCTATCCTACCACGGTTGAAGTAAATCTGATAAAGCAAATAAAAAACATGGTCCTGAGAATTTCAGATGTAAGTTTTCACGAAAAAAATCTTAAAATCCTTTCAAAACTCTTTTTAGACAATTCTTACCCAAGTTTGATAAAAAGTATATTGTTCAACACATCACCTATTATAGAACCACAACATAGTCATATAAATCTTAATATATCGAAGAATAACACAATGACTACTATCAATACTATCCAAAGTATTTTTACCTCCTTACCATACCTAAGAGATATTTCACCCATACTTGCTAGACTTTTCAAAGCAATAGCTAACAAAACAGTTCTTACAATCAAGTATATATATTCCAAAGTGGAAGACAAAGTTCCAATTCTAGACAGCAGGCATGTTATATATAGTATACCTTGCCAAAATTGCAACAAAGTTTATATTGGTCAAACTGCAAGATCATTAAAACAGAGATTAATATCCCACAAAAGTTATTGCAGGCACCATTCAGAAAGATGTGATCTAGCAGATCATGTTAACAAATTTGACCATCATATGAACTATGATGATGTGAAAATTCTGACTAAAGAACCTCACACTGCTAAGAGAACTTTTTTAGAAATGGCTTTCATATCACAGGAAAAAAATCATATGAACAAAAAAACTGATGTCAATCACCTAAGTGAAATTTATTCCTTCTTATTAGCAATGGAAAATACAGAATTTTTTTCAAATCAATCTGATCTCAATACTAGTTATCAATATATCACCAAGTTGGCCCAACCTTCAGTTGGTACTTACAATAAAAGTTACTAAAATACTCTGGCGAATCATGGCAAACCATTTCATATCAGTTGGTACTACCCTCAGTTGGTACCACTTGCTGTCAAATCATATGACAAGTTGAACCAACATTTTCCCACACTTTAAAACCTATTGTACTTTTCCAAGACACACATGTTCCTGTACTTTATATTTTAATTAGTAACGTTTACAATACATTTTAATGTGTTATAAGTAGTTGACAATTTAAAATGTTCTTCCAACTTCAAATTCAGAACTTATATTTCACCTTACGCTACATGAAGAACATTCATAAACAACATAGAAACTAATCTCAACAAAGCTGTAAGTTTATTATTACCTCAAGGTCCGAAGGACACACTTATTGTAAATTTCTTCATTGTAGTATCCCTGAAGATGGAAATAAAACATTCCGAAAGCTTGGCAAATTTTAAAGAGTACACTTTTTCTTCTGCTGCACACCCCAATATTTAAGCCTTACACCTAACTAGTCAGCAACGACTACCCTCCCACTATATATATATATGTATATATATATATATATATATATATATATATATATATATTGTTATGTTATGCCACTCATAAGTTTTAAAAGGAAAAAACCCACAAAAAGAATAATTACTAAATAGTTATTAGTTTCAAGAGATTGTTTTGACATAATTTTGGAAGTTCTATTTATTTATAAGCCTATGTATAATATGGATAGATAAAAATGTCAAAATACTATAACACAATCAATTTCATACACTGTCATAATGATTATAACCCATAATTGGTAAAAAGACAACAAAAAGTCTAGATTTACAAAATTTTCATGAATAAAAAGTGATCAACACATTTAAAAATTTGAAACATACAGTATATGAAATTGTAGCTAACTAAAAGTAGTCAATGGTAGAACAGAAAACTTCTTGATGAGAATAGCCAATCAGCGAATAGATGGTCATATGGAAAATTGGAAATTGTGAGAGAATAACAACGGGGTGATGTAATAAGCAATTATTATTGAAATTTGTACATAGTAATGAGAATGGGAAAATAGTTGTATATATAAATTATATAAGAGCAACCCAAACAGTGAAATGTGACAATTTGGTGCGCGAATTCAAACATTCAAATGAAAAAGAAGAGGGAAAATTGGTATCCAAGGGAGCAACAAACAAAGCCACAAGGAGATCGAAAATAAATTCACAAGGGAATGCCACGCAACATTTTGGGAGAAAGAAAAATGAAATTATTCCAACATTAGAAGAGAAAAACCAATATTACCTTGATTATACAACATATCCAAGTGTCCAAAGCTGATTTCTGCATATGTATGGTTCCTGATTTATGGTATTGGAGTTCCTGATAGAGTTTGGAGTGAGAAAGGATCCAGTTTCAGGGCATATTTTGAACACCGACATATCCAGCCAGGTATGAAAACTTTAATAGTGCACATCCGGTCCTGAACAATTTCACAAATAACGTATTTCACATCTGAAGAACTTTATTTCACTTTATTTTGAACTATAACAGAAAACTTCACTCTCAAGGAAAAAGTGAGGTTCTGTCTATCTATCCATGATTTGATTTTAATGATTATCCGTGAATATTTGTAGATTCACATTAGTATAAGTTATTTCTCGTAGGCCAGGTAAAATTAAGACTTCCTGAATAAAGGAAATAATTGCTTTGTGATACTTTGTTGTTTGTTTTCTTACAATGATCAACAAACATAACAATGACCATTGAATAAACTGAAATTAGACAGCAGTGGCTAGTGGCTCTATTGCCTGAACCGGCTATCTGAGGTAAGAGGCGTACCAACTGTTGCTTAGCCGTGGTGAGAAAAGTGATAACAATTGGCAGCAGCGTGACGAGAGAACATACAGCATACAATACATATACAGGGCGAAAATATCTATCTATATAATATCAATTTGGCTCACAAAGAAGAGCAAAAACTATTAGCAATCTTCATTATATAACAACAACTATTGTTATTCAATTTATCAATACATAACAAATTGGCACCCAAAGTGTGGGGTGAAATAATAACATAATAATTTGATATATTATCATTATATAACAATATATATATATATATTGTTATGTTGGGAAATGTTCATAAAATAATGAAAATGATAATTCATTATTATTATTAGGTATTTGAGTTATCGTGGTTCATGCTATGTTTGTTTTACAATTTTTCTATACTTTTTACTGTTCTAGAATCTTATAACATGTTCTAGTCAACGCATATGTATCAAAAAGATAGTACTGAAGTATTTCTATTGTCATACGTATGTGACCAACAATACATTCAATTTGTACAAACAATAAAAATAATATGGAAATTTAAATTCATGAAAAAACTTTGGACTCAATTATTAAAGGAAATGGAAAGTTGGAACATCCTTTATGGTAAATCATATCAGGAGGAAACCCAACAGCGAGATGTCAAAAACAATGTGAGGAAAATAATGAAGTATAAAAATTATGAAAACAGGTTTAACATTTGTGAAAATGAACAATGTCAAGAGGAAATGTAACAAGCTTGGAGGAGATGAAGAATTGATGCAACAAACGAAACCACGTACCAATTTTGGAAGAAAAATTATAATAAAACTCAAGAGAAAAACAAGCAAAACTGTCCCTAAACGTTATACAATGAATTCAGATACGAATGGGAAAATAAACAAACAAGAAAAAACCATAGTCAGGAGAACACCAAAAAGGAAGGAATAGCAGGTATTTCAAAAACAGAACTAAATAAAGTGCAACATATCGGGTCCAGACATTTATATTGGTTATTTGATCACTTGTGTCCATTCATTTTAACATTTAATGGTATTTTCTATGCTCACAGGCTGTTCATAATATTAAAACGTTTATTCACCAAGAATGTATCTCACATAAACAAGTTTTATCATTTCACATCACTGTTCTGAGTTAGATATCGCAGAGTAGGTCAATTTTAAGGATTTATTTCAATAAAAGCAACTATTTGACGATTTTTCTGCATTCTTTGTTTATCTATTGAACACCTAATCCTAATCTTCCCACAAAACAGCACATATGACATCAAGCAGCAGCGCACCAAGTTGGCATTACTGTATTCTGCCATGTCATACTTCATAGGCGTACCGATTGAGCTGGGATAAGGTAAAAAGAGTGTTGAAAGAGGGCAAGACAATATAGCCGGAGTTTCATTACTATTAAATAAAAAAGGAAATCCTCGAAACAAATTTACCATTACAAATATTTTATGATGACTGGTTGTTATTAAAAAAATTAAAATAAGTAACAATAACAATCAATATTATAATAACGATTAGCCAATAACAAATACAATAAATAACAAATATAAATATAATAAAGAGCCTATCACAACAATATATATATATATATATATATATATATTACATTTAATATCTAGCAAAGTTTAGTCACTACAGGGATCTAAGTTTTTGAGTGACTTTTTTAATCTGATTTTCCTGAACTCTGATCTATATATATATATATATATATATATATACATATATATATATATATATATATATATATATATATATTAATATATATATATAGCTTTGGCTTGTTTTTCTTGGGTTTTAGGTTCGTGGATCTGACTTTCATAAATCAATTACAACTTTGTGTTGGTATAACACGTGTAATTCATACGTTTCTACGTTTCGACGGGAGGATCCTCGTCTTCATCAGGATTACAAACATTACAACTCTACAAGGTAAAAACAATGAGTAAGTAAAATTGTACAAATTAAAAACAAATAATAATTACGGTTATTAAAAATGTTAATGCCGTACCTTCAAACATAGGATTCGTTTGGACCTTCTTAGTTTGTTATGGTTTTTTGTTTTATATCCATAACAAGGTAGTGATTGAGTTGTTTACTTTACGATCTGGTGATATTAATTAGTTGCGCATGTGTAAGATGGAAATGATTTATGGAGAGATAGTGTTGTGGACATCTGTGGGAAGTGTTTTGAATTGCATATTTTATTTGGTTAGGGAGCTATGTTGTTTTCGAGGGATTGTGTGCTCGGCTTGGATAGGTGGCGTTACTGTTTTCATATTAGATTGTAATAGATGCTGTTCAAGTCGGCGATATCAGTTTTATCGTTTACGCAGTTGGGACATAGAAATGTAATTATAATATACTGACTAGAACGCGTTTAGTCTACTGCGCACCCGAATTTCGTGGCACCCTTATGCGATAGCAAGGAGGACACCAAACAATGAAGAAAAGTATGACTTCATAAGCATATTACATGCGTGCGACGAAGATAATCAACTGAACGTATGACGGTAGTATTTATATCATCTATTTGTAAACATAACGGCGTTGTCGGTTGGCACTTATAAGCGTTGCCAAATCATTCCAATTTTCTTTAATTCCTTTGTGTTCGGTTTGGATGTGTCTTTGTACTTTGTTGTCTTTTTTGTTATAGTGATTATAGTGGATAAATTGAAAACTGTTATATATAATGAAGTGTTACATTAGTTTGTAGTAGTAGGTAATGATATGTGGCCATGCTTATTTATACATATTGCCTTTTCAGTGTGTCCATAAAGTAACGCATACATTCATTATTAGCTAAATGAACAATATCATTAAAAATTCCCGAAACAGGTCGATTTATTATTTTAATTTACTGTTTTTTTAAATAATAATCCAATATACAGGGTGATCTACCTTCGAGAGATGACGTCATCAGTGGTGGTTTTATTAAATGAACACCCTCTTTTTTTTTATTAATGAGTTAACTTGCTGATTCCAAATTGGTAGAGGGTGAGCAACAATACAAAAGGTGTTTTCAAAATTTTATTAGAAAGTTATGCGATACTGTATTTCACAAAAAACGAAATGAAGAATAAACGTATTAAGAATTATTATATGAAATTACGTAGTTATGGAGCTAGTGGATACACTACCAAAGATGCATCAAAATGTTGCGGTGCGCCTTCTGCGGTCTAAATTATTGGCTATTTGAATATCAGGAAAAAGCTGGGTCAAATCAGGAATTAATGTATTTTGTAAGAAATCCAGGTGCCGACAAAATTACGTCTCGTCTTGTTGATTATTTTCATTAACTGTAGGTCTACCTTGGTTTGGTGTACCCCTCACGAGTCCTAATTCTCTGTATTTTCGCTCTATTCTGCTTACAGTAGATTGTGAAATAAGTTCACTATCTGGGTGCATTTCATGGAATAATCGGCATACCTCTTGTTGAGTCCGTATCATATCGCCAACACCAATCATAATTAAAATTTCAATCCTTTCCCTTTCAGATGAAGGCATTTTCAAAAAACAGTTTTAATATGATACATTTTGAAGCGTCAACAATACAGAATTAAACAAATGGCAAAAAATATTTTCAAACAATGAAAATATACGGTATAGTCGAGAGGCAAAGATCACTAAGATAAAAACTTTTTAACAAAAAATTAAACCGACGAAAAACGGAACTAAAAAGCAAAAAATAAAATAAACCTCCTTAGTCCTAATAACTAAGCATCTAAACTAATGTGAGTAACTAATTTTGAGTCGGCGCCAAACAAACAAGCTAGGTAAAGCGTAAAATGATGGCATCGAGATGCACGGTGGCATTCTGATAATTTTTCGAAGTAATTTAATGATCTTCGTTGATTATTCGTTTGGCGCCGACTCGAAATTAGTTACTTACATTAGTTTAGGAGCAGTTATCAAGACTAAGGAAGTTTATTTTATTTTTGATTTTCAGTTCCGTTTTCATAATTTTTTGTTAAAAATTTTATTTTCAATTTTTTGTGGCTGAAATATACTAATTACTACCTACTTAACTTTTGAATAATTCCAAAATACTTACTTATACCCACCTTACTTCAACTAATAACAGTTAAATAATACGATTATCTACTTCAACTATTTATTGTTATATATTATAAATTATTTTTGATAGTTCTGGTAAGTTCATTTCATCACTTTGTATATAATTCCATCCTTCCATAGAATGTTATTATTGTGACGGATGTAGGAGAACAAAAATAATGACAATAGCGATCTGTCAATGTCAACTACATATCAGTGCCAATTTTCACAATTTAAAAATTAATCATCCCTATTTTTTTCTACCCATAGGGTGGATTAATTCCTTCCGAACCCAAATATGATCAACTATGAGGTATATTCTAGGTAATAAAAAAAATCATCCAAATCGGAAAACCCAGTACAAAGTTATGCCTGATAGAATCGATTAACGGATCAAAATTCAGAGGGTGAACGATAAATATTTTCCATTTTGCTACCCTTAGGAGTAGATTTTTTTCGAATTCAAATGGGACTAACTTTGGAGTATGCCCTATCCAATGAAAAGAGAATAATCGGAATCGGACTCCTCTGTAAAAAGTTATGCGTGGTCATACATAAAAAAAATATACGCGTCGACTAGAGAACCTCTTCCTTTTTGGTTTCGTCGGCTGAAAAATGGATATATACAATGACAATGGCACCCACATCAAATGTGACCTTATAACTTACTCATTTTTCAAATATTGATGTAATAGTGCAATGAAAAATCTTGATAGAAATACCTATTCAATTATAAGGATATGTAAAACATGTCTCATATATCTTCATATAATAGATGGGTGGAAGAGTGAACATTTTTTACACAGGTATATAACATTTATATTCACAATTCTCTGTACCTTTGATGCATCATCTATTTAAAAAAAACGTTTTATGATGATATAGATATACCCTATTTTCCATTACAAGCAATGCCACTGGAATTGTTCCGCTACTGCGAGGAGGACATAAACAACAATGGCGGCCACCATGCATGGGACATGTCGCGCAGCTTGAAACGCATTCTAGTCAGTATATTATAATTACATTTCTATGAGTTGGGAGTATTTATGATGTGAATCATTTCAAATATTTCTCTCTTTTTTTTGTTTTTTTCTGAACATAGAATGGTTGTTTTGGTATAATCGAACTCGTGGGTGGTTGTTTTTTTATGTTTGTTGAGGGCTGTTGCCGCGTTGTTTGTATATTTGTGTGGTTTTATTCTATTTTCTAAATATTGTTTGGATTGGCCAATATAGACTTTGTTACAGTTTGGCTCTTTGCAAGGTATTTTATAGACGGTGTGTGTTTTTTTGTTGTGGGGGATTTCAGGTTTTAATTTGGAGAAACAAGGCTTGAGGGTTTTATAACTTTTATTGCTTTTTGGTTTTGGAATACTTTGTTAGTTTTTTAATTTGGAGAAACAATGCGATTTTTAGGTTTAGTGGATCAAGCAGGTGTGAGATATTCGGGGAAAAGGGGCTTTTTTTGGGTTTTGGGGAGTCCATATATGGGGGGTAAGACGATTTTCCCCCACCTTCGGTTTTTTTTGGGGGTTTTTTTTTCCCCCATTTTCGAGTTTTTTTTTCCGCCGGGGACCCAAAAAAATTTTTTGATAAATTTTAGTGCCTTTTTGAAGTCTTTTTTTTTCATTATATTCGGTGTCTTCGGAGACAGTTTTGTTTTTTAACGGGTTTAGTTTTTTTATTTGGGCGAATTTTTGTTTGTTTTATTTTTTTTTAAAAAAGACGGTTTTTTGTTTTTTTTTTTGGGTTTTGGGTGAAAAATTTTTTGGGTTTCCATTTTTTTTTTTTTTGGGGTTTTCCCTTTTGCTGCAGATGATTTAAAGGTTTTAGTTTTTTTGGTGGGGTTTTTTCCCCCAAGGAAAAAATTTTTCGGTTTTGGGGGAAAAAATTTTTTTTTTTTGGGTTTGGGGGTTTATTTTTTTTGGGGTTTAGAATTTTGAAATTTTTTTTTTTGGGGTTTTAAAATTTTTTGGGGAAGGGAAATTTTTTTTGGGGGGGTTGGGGGTTTTTTTATGATTTTTTAGTGTCAAAAAATTTTTCCATAAAAAGAAAAAAAAAAAAAAATTTCCCCTTTTAAAACCCCTTTTAAAAAAATCAAATGTAAAATTTAAAATTTTTTTGCCAAAACCCCAAACAAGAAAAAGAAAAAAATTTCCCCAAAAAAAAAACACTCAAAATTTAAAGGGGGCCCAATAACAAGATCATAAACACCCCCCAAAAAATACCCCCAAAAATCCAACCTCAATTGGGAAAATTTTCCCCCCTGACGTGTTCAACAGTTTCCTTAAAACAAAAATCTAAAACAAAAACCCTTTTTCCTCAACAAAAAAAAAAAACCCCCTTCCCCCCAAAAACCCCAAAAACAAAAAAAAACCCCTTTAAAACCCCCGGGGGGAAAAAATTTAAAAAGGAAAAATTTCCCCCGGGAAGTACAAAAAAATTTTAACCGGGGGAACCAAATTTTAATCCCCCCGAAAAAAAAAGTTTTTCCCAAAATAAATCATTCCAGCTTTGAAGGAAACCCCCTTAAAAAGAAAAAAAAAAAAAATGTTTAAGAGCCAAATTATGTAAAACCCCCCCAAACCCCAAAAAAAAAAAAAAAAACCAAAACCGTCAAAAAAAAAAAATTAAACCCAAAAAAAAACCCTTCAAAATGATCCCCCCCAAAAACAAAAAAATACAAACCCCCCAAAAAAACTAACAAAATTTCATCCGTATGACAAAAAAATAAATAAAAAAATAATAAATTTTAAAAAAAATGACACTAAAATTTATAAACTAAAAAAACCCCGACCCAACTAACGTAAAAAAAGCCCAAAAAAAACCCCCAAAATCATCGAAAATTTTTGAAAAAAAAATAAAAAGTGCAGAAGGAGGGTTTTTTAAAAAAATAAAATCCACCCCCCTTTCCATATATGGAAAACCCAAATTACAAAAAAAATGTCCCCCGACCCACCATATCATGTTTAAACCCCCCCCAGCTGAAAATCTACCCAAATCCCTATCCCAAACCCAACCAACATAAATTGGAAAAAAAACCCATTCTACAAAAAAAATTTCCCCCGGCCTTAAAAGGTAATCAAAAATTTTGACATACCCCCAAATATCCTGATACCCCCTTTGTTTTTTACCCCCCCCAAAAAACCCCAAGCCCAGAAAAAAAAAATTCTTTTTAAAAAAAAAAGGATTGAAATAAAAAACCACACTACCCCCCCACGAAGAATTTCTAAAAAAGGTTGATTTCCCCCCTTTTAAAACTAAATTTTAAACACAAAAAACCTTTTTTAAAAAAAAAGAAGGGTTTTTTAAAAAGGGCGCTTTTCCCCCAAGAAAAATTTTCACAACTATCATGGAGGACCCCGGGGAAAAATCAATCATCCCCACACTAAAAAACCCCACACTACCTTTTTTTTTTACAGAAAATGTTGATGATTGTATCCCCTTTTTCCCCCAAAAAAAAAAACCGTGAATATATCCAAGAAAAAAAATTTTTCTCCCCCCCCCTTAACCCCCAGTTTACCATTGAAAAAAAGACAAACCATAAAAAAATGTCCCCCTTTTTTCCCCCCCCCAAAGAAAATAACCCTTATAAAAAAAAAATGGTTCCGAAAAATCTTTCGGGACGTTTCCCAATTCCCTCCAACCACCCCCACCTCAAAAAAAAATGTCGGGTCGGCCCAGCTGAAGATCCATCAGCCTATTTTTACCCCCCTTTTTTCCCCCCCCCCTGCCATTAAAAAAAACTTTTTACCTTAAAAAAAAAATTCCCCAAAAAAAAAACCCACCCCCTTTTTTTTAAACACAAAACCCCCTATACAAAAAAAATTTTAAAAAAACAAAACCCCCAACCCACAAAAGCCAATTTTCCCCCCCAAAAAAACCCTTTTTTAGAATATCCCAAAAACCCGGTTTTTTTTCCCCTAAAACCCCCCAAAAACCAAAAAAAAGTTTAAAAAACCCCCCCCCGCCCCCCAAATTAAAAACCCCCAAACCCCCAAAAAAAAAAAAAAACCGTCTATAAAAAACCCCCAAAAAAGCCAAAAAACCCCAAAAAATATATTGGCCAATCCCCAAAAAAAATTTAGAAAATAGAATAAAACCCCCCCAAAAAAAAAACAACGCGGCAAAAACCCCAAACAAAAAATAAAAAAAAAACCCCCCCAAGAGTTTTTTTTAAAAAAACCATTCAAAAAAAACAAAAAAAAGAGAAAAAATTTTAGATGATTCACTAAAAAAAATTCCCCCCGAAACGATAAAAAGATATCCCAAAAGAAAAGCATCTAAATTTTTAAACTAATATAAAAAATAACACCTACCGCCAGCCAAACCCCCCAAAACAAAAATCCCCAAAAAAAATAAAAAAAAATGCCCCAAAACCAAAAACCCACCCCCAAAAAAAAAAAAAAAATTAAAAATCAAAAAAAACCTTAACCAAAAATTTTTAAAAAAAAAAAACCCAAAAAACCCAAAAAAAATCCAAACAAAACCTTTTAAAAGGGGGGCATTAAAATTTTTTAAAAAATTTAAATTTTTATTGGTTTTAATTTTTTAATTTTCATCATTGTTTTTATCTTTAGAGTTTTTAAAGTTTTTAAAACCTAAAACAAGGGCCTCCCAAAAAAAAAGAAAGGGAAAAGGTTTTCCAAAAAAAAAAGTTGTAAAAATTTTTTTTTTGAAAATTGGGGGGGACAACCTAAAAAAACCCAAAAAAAAAAACCCCAAAAAATACCCCCAGGTTCAAGAAATTACCCAAAAATATATATATATATATATATATATATATATATATATATATATATATATATATTATATATATTAACATTTAATATCTAGGTTTAGCCCCCAGGGATCTAATTTTTTGAGTGATTTTTTTAAAACTTTTTTTCCCCGAACCTGATCCCCGTCATCTTCCTAAAAAAGAGTTTTCCATCATTTAAATTTTTTTAAAACGGGACCCCTTTTTAACAATTCATGGTTGTCAACCAAAAAAAAGAAAAAACAAAAAACCTGTAATGTGCCAATAGAAATATACTGCTAAAACGTAATCAAATAGCACGTACTACAAAGAAACCTGTTCTTCAACTGAGATTGGGGAGCCCGGATGTTACTTAGCTCCTTGAAATGATTCCACGCACCAGTTAGTTCAGTAATGATAAAAACTTTTTAAAATCGTTGAGAAAATTTCAACTTTTAAAATTTTTGAGGGGTTTTTCCCCAAATACTCCACTTGCGGCATGTCCCCAAATTTGTGAATTATTGAATAACTTGAAAACTTGATTTGCTCTTTATTTCGAGAAATTTTCCGTACCCAAATGGGGAGTAACTCCAAGTCAATCCCCACGATAACAATATCTATGTAGTTTACCTTATTTACAAAGTGTATGCATACTTATACTTCCATTATTAGCCCAAATACAAAGGTTTTTTAAAAATGGTAGCCATAAATAAAATAACAGAAAAAATGGAGAAAGGACAAATCTCGTCATCTACATTTTACCTATATGAATTATCTATTACTTAATTTGTGTAAAACGATGAGTATAAAGGGTGAAAAAAAACCCCAACTATTCATACGAGGCATATGACAAACCGTATGAAAACGATGCCCCTTTTTTAAAAACCCCTTTTTTATTTTTCCCAAAAATTTAAAGAGATAATATAATAATAACATATTACAAATTTCCCCTTAGTCCTGAGTCTTTTTTTTTTTTTTTTTATTTGTTCAACTCTTTGTATTCGTGTTTTAAGGTGTATAATAATTGCTTTAACCTTTTGGGAAAAAAACCCCCATATATGGGGGATTTTTGGGGCCATCCCCCTTTGATTCCACAATCCCCCACGGAAATATGGACTATTTTACCATTTTCAACGTATCCGTTTACGCGATACTTTAATCCGGGACCTGGACCCGCCGACAAAAATTTTTGGGGGTTCGAGCTTTTGGGGAAAAAACCCCGGGGAATAAAACCCAAAACCCAATTTGAATTATGATAGTTTGGAAATGATAATGAAAAAGAAGGAATTGAAACACTAAAAAACAATGAATATCAATACGAAATGCATGTAGACAATTTAACTTCATCGGTTGTATTTATCGGAGTTTGTAAAATTTTTCGTTTGAAAATTAACATTTTATGACTTTCAAAAAAAAGGTAATAGAATCTATGGCAACCCCCCGAGCAAAAACATACCGGGGTTTTTTAAAGTTTAATTCCCTTTTTCCTTTTACGACATTTTGGGACGTAAATTGCGATGCCCGAAAAATCATCAAAGCTTAATTTCGTACCAAACGAAAATTTGGGGACATCTTTAACATCGGTGTTTTTTATGCAATGAGTCTTTTTTATATCTTTCGGATGTTCTGGTTTCAGAACTTTTTAATACCATGGGAGCCCAAATACGTTCGGTGGTTAAAAATATGACGTAACTGATTGTTGAAAAAAAGTTATATCTGGCCCTTTTGTTTTATCTTTTCTGCTCCGGTTTAAAAATTTAAAAAAATTTGGGGGTATTTCTTTTTTGTGTTTACGATCTCTTTTTCCGGTTCTATCTATTTGTGAGTTTTTTAGGGTCAAATTATTTATAGTGTTTTTCCCCATCTACAAGAAAAGCTTTTTGTGAAAAAATTATTGTCCATCATCATATTTTTTTCTACTAGAAGGGTGATTAATAAAATCTCAATATGATGGTTTGATTTTTTCCCAAAAAAATTTTTAAAAAAATTCCCGGAATCCCCAAAAGGGAAAAATCCTCAAGATTTAAAAAAATATATATATATATAATTTTATATATATATATATATATAAAAAATATATATAGATATATTTATGGGCCCCAGGTATCTTTTTTCATCATGGACAATAAGGTTTTTTTGAATGGTATCACAAATCTCAACTTCAACATGATATATAAACGACACAAATAAATAACCAAGAACGCTTATAATAGGGGGGCCCAATGGGGGAATTTTTTGGGGTTTTTCTCAAACGCAAAAATTAACATGGGGGGGTACCTTGCAACCCCCCTTGAGGGCATCCCTAAGCCCCTAAGTAGGCCCCGTTTATTCCCCCGGGTCAGAATAGTAAAAAAAACGATCGTTAGAAATACTCGGCGCGTCAGATTGGTAAGGGTTTTGGGTTTTTTTTACATGCCAAAAATGTCATTTAAAATTGACGATTTGAGATTTACGTAGGTTACTTCCCCAAAAAACCCTTACCTTGACATTCTTTTTTTGAAGGAAATAATTAAAGGTAAGGGAAAAAAATAATCTCCGATTTCCCCAAGCCGAAGTAACAAAAATCGTAAATAAAGTTTTGCCCTGCAGCTGCGGGGAAACATGTATTTCCCAATCCGCGCCCTCTTTTTTCATATGTAGAATGTCTTTGTTTGTGTTTTTTTAAAAATTTGTTTTGTGAATTGACTTTTTTTAATTCAAAATCCTATACTATGGTATATTTTTTGAAATGTGTATTTTGGAAAAAAAAAAAACATCTGAAAAAAATTTTCAAATTTTCATCGAAAAAAGTTAAAAAAAACAAGACGGTTTTTTGGGACGTCGAAACAAAAACCCGGGTTTCCCCAAAAAAACACGGACAATGTTCAATAATACTCCCAAAACCGGCTAAAACATCATTAAATTAAGGATATCCAAAAATTTTTTTAAGTTATTCACAGCTATTAAAAAAACCCTTCCCATTTCCCAAAAAATTTTTGGGAACAGCAAAGTGCAGCCGGGAAAGTGAAAATGCACCGTAAGTTTCGGGGAGAATTTGGGAAAAACATTTTTTCCCGTTATTTCCATGGCATGCTTTTTTTCCCTGCATTTTTTTGAAAAATTAAAGAAAAAAATCTAAAACATTTTTTTTTTAAATCGTCAGATTAAGAAAATATTTAAATAAATTTTTGATTAGGGGGCAACTTGTCTAAGACATCGGGGCTGAACTTTTGTAATAATCTGACAAAAACCGCCCGAGCTTGTGTCATTCCCCAAACGTCAGTCTTTTTAATGGGACCCTTTTGGGGTTCATTTTAAAAACCCATCTGAATATTTGCGCCTGGGAAAAATTTAATTTTTTCCCCCTTTTTACCCCCTTTCCCGGCC
>JAFIRS010006933.1:0-30176 GCA_018342105.1 Gonioctena quinquepunctata | reverse complement strand
AATGATACTGATGTTCCAGTGGATTTTTTTCTGTTTTTCTGTTATAATCTTCAAAATGTTGATATTGTGATTTTGTTGTATTTGTTTTTTCATACCAGTGGAACTTCTACCACAGTGTTGTTTATGTAGATAAGTACGACGTTCGATTTTTGAAATGTTGAAGTTTTATCCTTCGATTTTTGAAGGAGAATTACCTGTATCCATATTTAGGATGAGGATTCCACACATTCATCGTAGTTTCTGAGGAGGTTTCCTATTTTTTTCAATATCCTCTGATGTATGAAAATTTGAAATATTGATAGTGAGCATGAATTGTTTTTGGATTCACGTTCTTTGAATATTTTGTTCACAGAATTGAATAGTTATTATTTTTCAGTATGGTTTCGAACTCAGTTTTATATATAAACTAAAGAATGACTGTAGTAACGAAGAATTATTTACTACATGATTCTGTAGCTTTTAGTGGGTTTGTTTTATTTTGCATTCGAAAATGTAATATTTGTAATGATTTGTGTTTCCATATTAAATATTTTCAATATTTCAAACGTGCAAACAATGGAAATGGCGTCAAATAATTGTTTTTTTCTATTATTTTATAATATATATATATATATATATATATATATATATATATATATATATTACAATTCGTCTCTAGCCTACGATTTATTCGATATCATTCTTAATCTGCACTCTCGAGGGTTTATCCTCCAAACCACCTTGGGTGCTCTCGGTTACCAGCCTAGTATCAATAGGTCACTAAGAATCAGTTAATGTGATCATTTTATTAATTTTCATTTCGAAAAATTGTAAAAGTGTGGAAACTTCCTGAGAATTCCAAGTTACAATCGGAAACAACTGAATAGGGGATATTATTTGTGAGCCGTTCTGTAATTTTTTTCATAATAATTCTATACCTCGAAAATATATCCAACAAACTAACCAAGATATTTGGATTTCCGTGACCTATAATGACATTGAAGTTAATAACTGCCAAGGAATACTGAGCGATTAATGAATGCCATCCATGAATCACTCCACCATAACGTTCCCTAAAAATCAGTATTTTACTATTTATCTTTCACTCACAAATCCAGAAACAGTTATAATTCCATTTTTCTGAATGCCCTTTTTTATATCATATTTTTTTGTGGTGTGACCAGGAATGGCCCCAGCATCACAAATAAGAGACACATCAAGAAATTATTCAAATAACCAAAATACAAACTATATGAGATATAGTTTCTATATTTTACAAATTGACATTATATCTAATGGACTGGGCGTGTAATTCTGCAAGATTCATAAAATCAGAAATGAAGCCTAACATTTATTGAATATCGAAGCAATTTTTATGTGTTTATGGGAATAGTAGTGAGATTTTACCTAAAGAGTGTGAGGCATATTGGCGGAAAGTCAACCCGGCGGAGTAATAGTGTACATTCACTTCGGCGGAATAGAGGTATATATTTACTTAGTGAACGAACACATTTCTGGGACTAATTTTTCATACTAGATTTCAAAGTTACATTAAAATATAATTCCATAAACGTACTTGAATATTATTTGTTCAATATGCAATTAGCATTAGACAAGTCAATTTTCACCTTTATTGATAATTTTTTAATCCTAATCCTGGAGAAATCCTTCCTATGTGATGCAAACCTCAATGGTGGTACTGCCTGCATTGTATTTGGGAATGAACATAATTGATAAATCATTTCATAAATGTTTATTGTAAATGAAAAATTAATATTCAATATTAAAACGTGGATTCGTTGAAAATATGGGGGTATCTTGAATATAATTTCCGAAACATATTTTCCTGCTTTTTTGTACTCAATTGAACAATTCTAGGCTATATGAGCTGAATACATAAAGAAAAATGTTGATGAATAATTAATAAGTTCAAAAACACTTGATAAATGAATGGAAACTCGAATAAACACCACTCAAACGCACATACAAACTGATATTTTGCACATCAGTGCTAATGTATATATCTATGAGCTGTTCTGAAATTGATAATTGATAATCACACTTACGCAGATTGTTCTCGTCCGCCTATATACTAGAGTTTCCACATGTTTTTAAAAGAAATAAAATACTGAAATTATTTTTTCTCCTCAATAATACATCAAAAATGATTTCAGAATATTTTTTTTTATTAAGATGTGGCTTCAAAATAAATATACTTTATTGTGCTCATTGAATCACATAATTTTGTTTATGATTTCAGGAAAGACGTTAACATCTGTACACCTGAGGAAAATCTGAATTATATTATTTCAAAATATGTGAATGATGTTGTTTCAAAAACATTCATTTGAGGTGCATTCTTTGAATGAATAACTTATCGGAAAATATATCCTACACTACATATTCTACTCCGCAGGAGCAAAAGTGATTGAATGTGTAGTAAAATTTTCTCATGCAGATTTTTCAGCAGATATTGGTTGTTTATCGTAGTTGTTTTTCAAATCTTCAAGCCCGGTGAATCTTTGATTGCATGGCAGATAGTTTCAATACCAAGCAGATAGTTTCAATACAGCAAGTTCCTCTACGACCCGAGTTCTATCAGATTGTGAAAGTGTTTGAAAATAAAGGTAGAGAGGTAACATCTGAGCTGAGTTTAAAAACGTTCCGGTTTAACAGAGGTCTCTGATGACAGTCAGTGATTTTTCCATAAGGATAGTAAGTTGTTAGTCTAGATTTTGTATCACTGCCTTGTGTGGTCTGATAGAAAAAATTACTTTAAATCATGAGTACTAGTCATGATTTGAAGTGATACGGGTTCAGATTGTTTATAATATTTTCTTACTGCTTGATCTGTGGGTTATTGAAATGAGTTCACTACCACAGAATTCAGCATTGAGTTCATCACAGTGAGCACTTGGTTCAACAGATTTGAATTTCATTCTGTGATTAAAAAATCAATCGCGACACCTTCCTCGACTTCTTCAAGGCGGTATATGTATTACCACACTTTTGGTTTGGCTCTTTTGAATTTACAAATATCATCAATAATTGTTGAAGTGTTTGTATAATTTGTTCTTTTGTAGAGAGTTGCCAATAGAAATTGTTGGGATGGAATCCGTAAGGGAGCCCTTTTGAAATCAAAACTTTAATATTTTAGTTTTTGTTGTCTGCAGGCTCTCTGAATTCCGTTTGCTTCTGACTTTGTAGCACTGTTCGAAGATTTCAGGCAGACTATAACTTCAATTTTTTCGTTGTTAACTTGGTTTCAATTTGTCAAATATAGATAACTTTTTCATTTACTACCACAATCTTTTTGTAGATTTTTGTATAAAATTGTTTTCACTTTCATAGTGTAATAAATTTTTGTTCCCCAGAAAAAATATTGTTCCATTCAATAGAGTTATTAGTACCATGTTATCATCGACGGTTGTGTTTTTATATGCAACGATTCGTTTCAGCAGCGCGATATCTTCATTCAGACGATTTGTTTCAGCAGCGCGATAGCTTTATTCAGCTATATTTTTTGTCATAACAAAGTCATTGAGGAATTTTTCTCATATTACTTCAGTGCAGATTTGTTCCAATGGTACAAACATTATGATTAAGACCTGACTTTGCGCTTTTCTCATCACGATCTTGAGTATTGCAATTACCTAGGCTTTGTTAATAGTTTTTTTTCCACATCAACAATTCTCATATTGGAATACTGTCAATGATTATCCAACAAGGTTTTTTATATTTCTATACTTTTCATTTCATTTAACCGAGAAGTCGGCATCTTCTGTGAATTGTATTAAAAATGAAAAAACAAAAAAGTGAATAATGAGTTTATTTCAAATACATTTGATGTGCAGTCACAATAAATGGCGTATCAGGATGTATCATTCGAATAAAACATGATAAATCAGCATATTGAGTTATTAGAAGTGTCAATCACCTTTTAAGTAGCGAGCGCGACTAAAAGTGAAGTTCGAAAGAAAATACTACTTTTCATGAATGCTTCTATAGCTATGTGATAGGTGAGTATACCGTTTAATCTTCACATAATACAGTTATGGAATTATGAATGTGCACTGAATATCTGAACCAATCATATTCAACTCTCTGAGAACTTTTTGTATCATCAATCATCAATCATCATCACTACAACAAAGAGTGTGTTGGATCAAGATTCGTGAAACGAATGCGTTCACGTTGTAAGAAAAGCCACTGTGATTTCGATAGGTATCGATTCGTTTGTAAATTGAACTAGGGAAGGATAGGAGTTGAACAAAAGATTAATGTATGACACCAACCTTTTCCTTGTAGCTCTCGGGTCATCCAGATGTTTGGCTAGGATACCGCGTGGGCCTCTTTATATGGGGTAATTGATTATGTGTGAACAGTGGTAATAGAGAAAAATCTCTTGTCTCGAAATGAGGTTGTATTCTCAAAAATACTATTGTATTCTCTGATGGCTTTCACACAACTGGTGTCAACACTTGTACCAATATAATGGATCCCTTTCAACTTGATACCTTATAGATAAAAACTATGGAAATATGAAACACGTTTCCCCCTTATTGAGTTGAAATGAATTCAGCATAAAAAATATGCATTTTCAGAAAGAGAAAAGGGAGAGAGAGAGAGGAAAAGAAATGAGAATAAAAAAAAGATTGATTTACTGGTAAAGCGTAAGTTTTACCAGGAGCCTTGTGCAGATACCCGTTTCGCAGCGGATTTTTGCAACTTTTGCCACACCATCATTGACTCGAGAAAAATTAATTATTCGAGTGAGTTGCCATTTTAAAGGTGGAATGACATTCTTTTCTATGAATACCAGGGCGCCTTTCCGGATGACTGTGATATTCTTGGTTCCATCGACGCCAAAAGGTGGATGCGGAAAAGGCTGTTGGAAACTATTGTCAGATGGAATGTATCAGAAACGGGAAATGCCCTAAGAAGCTGAAGTATCAAGGAATGGATTGGTGTGCTAACACATTGTTAGGGTCAGAACTCAGTGCACATAATGGACGGGGGTTGAAATTGGTTCTCTTCATATCTCAATATTTGATGGTCCGATAACTCAAACAAAGTGCTCTTTGATGAATTGTATGCCTGCTTCAGCTGAGCCAGCAACCAGTGGAAGCCATACGGCGGTTGAAATGTAAATTTGATTCTTTCCTCCACAATAACGGAATTTAAGATATACAAAAATACAAATATAGACTTTAAGAATTCAGGATCATTGAGAACGATGTAAAGAAATTTTGAAGGGGCCTTCAATATCACGTCCTATGAGAATAGTTTACTTCGAGCTATACGGACGGTGAGAACATTTCCTATTATGGGCTGACAGGGGGTTGAAGTCAATCGCTAACATTTCAGATATTTTGAAATGACACTGCGACTAGCTTGGCGAACTAACAAAAAAAAATTGCCAGTAGAAAGCTCAATGTTTGTAAACCTGGATGAAAGTATCCAGAAATACATTTAATTTTCGGAATATTTCTCAAGTCACTTTGTCTTTTCTCAATTTACTGGAGTGTGCAGAATAATATCGTATCTGCACAACAGAGCAGAATATGAGTTTTTCTCATGAAATCAATGGGATTCCTTTGCATTGGAATACGAACAATCATATGTAATGCGAAAGATATAAGTAATTACATTTTTTATTATACCCAAAGAAGAGCGTTTTTCAATTCAATCAATTTTGTTGTTTTGAAAAGTTGTGTTCGACAAAAGTGGACAGTGAAATTTTTCTAGTTGCTTCAACTGCATCTGGCTGAAGATTCTGAATCTGAGTTGCAGCCCAATATTCTTGAAATAAATATAGTCAATTCTCATTGAGATCTATGAGTTCATTAGGGCACCAACCACGACTAGCACATGAGCAAATGGCAGCTTTCCTTCAATAACTTATATGAGGTTTCCATTTTTCATGACCTCCTATCACTGTTAATAATTCAAGCGTATCCCTAAGGCTCTTGCTCTTTGAACTTTGAATGAGTGGGCCACAGCCATTCACGAATTCAGATTTTGGTTGGTCAAGGACTAGAGACCGGTTTCTAGTGCTTGCCATAATGGTGTTTCTCGAAGATGACCCAGAGGGAAATTCGATCTCAAATTTGGAAAAAATAATAATTTCTATTGAGGATGCAGCTTTGCTACCCTGTTTCGAGTAGCAGGTAACCCATCCCTCCAAAGCGTGTCTGGGACATTTGAAACGCGAGGGGTCGTCTATGGCATAGACAGTGGCTTCGCTCATGAGCGGATAATCGTTGGCTATTGCACAATCAAATACTCTTTGATTGCGGTCTCTGATGGTGCTTCTGATGGAAAGCAGATTCAGATCTTCGAGGATCTGATCGTTCCGCACGTATCACGGAGCGTTCGTTATCATTTACAGGATACGTTTGCGCTCGTTCCAGGACGCCAATGCTGGAATTGCAGATTTGGCCCCAGGCGGCTGGGGCATACAAAATAACAAGCCTGAACATCATCTTGTAAATCATCAACTTGTTTTTGAGGAAAAGCTTGCTCTTTCTGTAGACTAGAGGGTATAAATCACATGTCCTTTTGACAATTTCAGTTCTAACGATAGTGACGTGTGGTCTCCAGGTGAACCGGCGATCCACAGTAACTCCCAGGTACTGCTCTGACCTTTCTATCTTTCTTCCAGAGATTGTCACCCCCCTCTCCAGGTTGTTTTTCTTGCGTCCCATCGGGATTGTCTGTGTTTTTTCTGGACTCAACTTTATTCTCCACTCCAAATACCACTGCGTGAGGTCGTTCAATGCTCTCTGCAAATAAACGAAACTCATAAAAAAAGCCGTATCATCGGCAAATAGAAAGACCTTCACATGTTCGCTTCTTGGAATATCTGACGTGTAGAGGGCGTATAATATAGGAGACAGCACTGCCCTCTGAGAAACGCCAGCTTCAATTTCTCTCGATCCAGAGATATAATTGTCGACCCTGACTTGGAATGTCCTACCTGAGGAAACGATTTAATCCACTTAACCAAACTTAATGGTGAGTGAAAGTCAATGAGTTCAGAGAGTAGGCCTTGCTGATGTATAGTAGCACAATGTCAGTAGTGTTGTTGGTGTTCAATGATGTGATTGTGTCCTCCACCAGCTTCATGACCTGAAGCTCGGTGGAGTGAACACGTCTAAAACCAAATTGTTCATTAGGTAGGAAATTTCTATCTTTTTCCTCAAGCCTTTGCAGGACAATTTTCTCAGCCAACTTAGCTGAACTGCAAAGCAGACTGATTGGTATTATTTTGTGGGAATGTCTGGTTTTGTCTCTTTTTCGGAATTAACCACAATGGCATGCCTCCACCTCCGAGGGAATTTCTTAGAGCGCAAAGAATTGTTAATAATATTCAGCAGTGATTGCACCTGCTTATCCAAAAAATAATTGATCATGCGATTAGTAACTCCATCGTAACCAGGGGCTTTTTTAGGGTCCCTTGATATAAGCCTCAAGTTCAATCAACGTAGCTGGACGAAGGGGTGAAGGGTGTGGTGAACCCGATCATCCAACAAGAGATCACGATCCAGATCATCATCTGGATGCTCATTCAATCTAAATTGCCTCTCCATTGAGTCTGCAAGAGCTTGAGCTTTGGACTTGGGGTCGTAGCACAGTCCTTTGCTAAGCACTTCTGGCACGATTTCCTTCGCGAATGAAATTTTTCATTCTCAATGGGAATTCATCATGAAATTAAGGAGCCGGTTTCCTGCGGGAGGAATCCCCCAAAGCATTTTCAATGATGGGTTTGTACTGCGTAATAACCTCGTCCAACTCAAGTGGTGAATCTATTCCCTTAGGAGCGCAGTAAGCTGTCTCCAGAAGCGAACAGAATCTTTCCCAATTCATCGTGGTACATATACGATCTGCTTGGGGCGGATGATCACCTCCCAATGATAATATCACCAAGTTATGATCTGAGCTCAACTCGGTAGGGACGTGTATATCTCAGTTCCAGGTGATGTTTCTCTGTCGAACACATCGGCCCTGTATACACCGAAATGCACATGTATGGACACGACTCCATTGTACGTGCTTAGCGTTCAGATCACCCATGACTGAAACAGGTTGATCCGTTTCAATCAGAAGCACATCGTGTGCTTCAGGAAGTATCTGATTCTGTGGAGGGTTATGAGAACTGATTAAACGCATAGGACCACTCCTTGTGTTGAAAATTATACCTACAGCTTCAATACCGTGGGTACCATTATTGAAAATGCCAAACTGAACATGCGAAAGACAGCGCTTAACCAAAATGGCAACGCCATCACCCAGACGTCCAATACGGTAATTTCTAAGCACTTTGTAGTTAGGAAATCTAATAGGTTCCCCATTAAGATGAGTCTCTTGCAGAAAAGCAACGCCAATGTTGTTCTCCACAAGAAACTCTTGAAACTCAAGTCTATTCTTGAGAAGTCCATTACAATTCCAACTCAACGCTTCCATGAAATTCGGAAGCTGCCGTTCACCCATCAATTGGGATTGGGAAATCTGATAATAATTTGGAAGAACAAGAGGTAACGGGGTGTTTTTTTAATCTAATTTATGCATACGCGCCACTAACTCCGGGGCGAACCCCCTCTCAGTCAGCTCGGTTTTTATGTCTTCACATGAGATGAATTCGGGGACACCTCTGACCACACGTGATTTTTCCTCTTCGGGGAGACTATAGGTGTGGAAGGGATTTTTTTCGTATCTTTGAAGATGCTGCTAATTTTTCTGAAATAATCAGGAGAATCTGGGAATTTTTTTATGCCATCGTAGACATTCTTAACGAATTCACTGTTGTCCACTTATTCTTATCCCTAACAATTATAGGAAGGGTATTTTGTCGTTTAATCGTTCGTGGTGTCAGTTCAGTAGGGGGTATACAGGTCTCGTTAGTTTGTTTCTTCGTTATGTGGTTTGTTGTAGAATTTTAAGAATTATTATATTGCAATTTCCGGTTGAAATTTTGGAATTTTAAATTCTTGAGCTGATTCCGCATGAGGGGAAGTGCATGTCACCCTCCGTCATTTTCGATCTATTGGAAATATGTACAAAACTTCAATTTTTATCAGCAGAACTGGTAGTGGTGACTATTCGGCTGCTTCTACGGAAAGCGGTTACAGGTATTGAAGGGTTTAAATTACCTTTGGGCACGGGAAGTGATTTTTTGAGGAGGCATGTTCGTTTTGGGAATCGGAGATGTTAGATTTTGAATTAGCCAGCGCGCTTAATGCAGGGATTTTAATGAGACCATCGCCTATAGAGGCGAGCAAAGCCCCTAGTACTTCCAAAAGTACTTTACCTATCAGATTACACTTATCAGAAGGTCGATCTGAATCAACTGAGTAGGACTCCGACCTTACCTCTGATGTAGTGGGTGGTTGGGGGTGGGTTCTTTCACCTTCCAGGGTAGGAGACGCTGCCAGGATCCTTGAACACTTATAGTTCGGTATTTTTTCGGAGCAGAAGAATTTAACCAGTGGAAAACGAGTGTGCTATGGGAGAAGGCGGAGCTATTTTCAATCTGTATCTCATTTCCATAAGTTTTTATAATGACTTCAATGCATATGAATTTGGCATAAATTAACAAATTTTTTCAGGCAGAGGAAAACGACCATACATCATATGTTTAAGAGATCCACCATAGAATCCAAAAAGATCCAATATTCGGAAGACACTGGCAAAAATATATCAAGGTATTTTTTAATTGAATGATTTTGAACGTGTTCATTTTTTGATATGTTTAGGAGGGATTTCATCCCAATTCAATTTGAGAATCAATAACCTGTGAACTAATAGTTTCGCAATCAATGGGATAGGATATGGATACCCAACAGGGTCATAAATACGGGCTAGTTCGGATAACTCATTTCGCTTTGTACATGTTTCATCAATAGGGATCACTGAATGTGAAAAACAGTTAGTCGAAGACCATTTCAAACTAAAAAATTCCACATCAGAATCATTACTATCGAAAGCTAAATAATTTTGATTCATATCGGCGAATGCAGAGATAACTCCGAATAGATAATGACAATCGTTATTTCTAAGCATTGTTTATAGTTTTCTTTCACTTTAAACAATGGCTAAAGCGTTTTATTGAAATGTAACTATATTTCCTTGCTGAATGTAATATTCCGCGCGAAATCTGAAATTGTCTGGTCGCACCTCTTATTTTAAATTCAAGCGTAGCATGTGTAAACTTCGGAGAAAGTCGAAGCCGATTACACAAGACCAGAGTCAGGGCAGATTGTTGAAGCATGACTAGTGTATGGATCTGTTGCAGCCGAATGAAAATCATTATTGGAGAAAGAACCATTTCTTTAATCGGTATATGTAAAACAAATATTTACCGTCGAGTCATATGGAGAAATAAATGATGATTTTTTTCTCATTAGCTGATGCAATAGTTTCATAAGCAGTGCATTGTTTCCTGAAAAAAGCATTCGAGTGGGAGTGACTAACTATTGACTAACAGGATATTCAATTTTTCTCAAGATAGCAACATTTTTTTTTATTCGAGCTTTCTACCTCATATTTAGATTTTCAACATGTTTGTACTTTTCAGATGGGTGGGTAAATTTCCAATTGCTTTGTTCTCGTTACGTAATGCCAGGGCTCTTTCAGCTTCTAGGCCAACGTTATTTCTCTGCAGTTGGAAGTTTGGGCAGTTCAAGATATGCTGGGCTGTTAAACGACTTCGGCAAACATCGCATTTTGGTCTTCCTGGCCCATATAGAAGATACAGGTGAGTCATGTTTGCATGACCAATTCTAACAGTACCACTTATTCCCGTCTAGATAGTTTATATGGGTGGGACCACTTTTTTACAGATGGTTATTAGTAGTAATATTTTCATAAATGTCAATAACTTTACGAAGTTATGACGGGTTTTCATTTTGAAGAAGCATGCAATTATCGATTTCATTCCATTATGACGTAAGGAACAATTTATCATTAGAATGGCGATTTTTCAAGGTATTATAAGCAATGAAGTAATTGGCGAAAGTAAGAGCACAACACATCATATGATTCTGATGGGGCCTCTCCAAACTTACACGAAGATGGAAATATTTTTCACTTGAAATTGAATACCGGTAACTTGACTCGACTACCTTTTCTACTTGTTCTTCACGATTGACAGCAATATCACGTGAAATAAGCTCAAAATGAAGGGATTTCAATGGAAAATATGTATCATCTCTCTGGATAGAGTCCTCTGAATTGAGACTGAACATATTCATCGGTCTGTGATAACACGTAGAATTCATCGTGTTTATTAGTTTCAATAAAGCACAATGCTCTCAATTTGTTGGGAGTCGATATTTCAGGATACAACCTGCATTATTTGGAAAAAAATCACTGGGGACGTGTGTATTACTATTGGCATCGATATGTGAAGCAATGCAAGTGTTGCCAGGATCCGATTCTGCATAGTAGAAATGGGGGTGGAAATGCGGGAAAGAGTGAGAAATGAATTGCTGCAAAGAGCACCAAGTCTTTACTTCGACGCGCAGAAAATAATTCAAAGTATGAATGAGAAATATAAGTTGTTAATTTCTTATAACTCAAACACCTATTCCGAATATCATAGCTAGAAGAAACAATTTTATGTTAGAAAGGCGACTGCAATTTTGATAGGTATCGATTTGTTTATGAATTGAACTTAATGGAGAAGAATATAAGTTCAATAAGAGATGAATATATGACACCCACCTCTTTCGTAGCTCTCAGGCTCTCTAGATCTCTGGTTATTGGCCTTTTGATATTAGCAGTATTGATTATGGGAGTGAAGGGTTCTCTCTGCATTCTCTACATTCATGAATAACTCATAACAAACTTTGATATGGTTATGAAAGCAAAAATTTAGCATTGGATGAAATATGATTCGAAATGCAGATCTCAAGATATTTGGGAAATTTCTTCTTCTCACATATATTTTCACATATTTTAATTCCCAGAGTTTGCAGAGACTCTTCAGTATATTCTTGAAGATGATGTGAAACTTATCGACTTCAGTAGAATAAATCAGAAGTTTTTTTCAAAAAATATATTCTTTGTTAGGTTTATTGTTGATGTAATCGTGAAGCAAATGCGAAATAATTAATACTTTTTTTCATTACTATAGAGATCCACAAAAAGTGAGAATGGTACAAAATATTACCTGAGGCCAAAACGATATGAAAACAAATTTGTTTCAATAGTATCATGCCGCACATAAAAAAAAACTATGAAAAAATGAATTGACAAGATTTTCAAGATAATACAAATGAAATGAAAATAGCGGGGTGGATTGAAACCTCTCCAAAACTCATCTCGTAATATACCTATTATAGGCCTAACTTACATATTTCTTAGATAAAGTATAAACATCCACAACAGCATGCATTTGAATTGGCTTTGAAACTTTTTATTCAATGAATTTTTATATCTTGCCACGTCATGAATTTGGGATTTGCGTGGTGAATCGGAACACAAAAAAGTGGTGTTTCGATACACCCCACGAATCGTAATAATATCCATAGATCATATGTTATAAAATGAGGCACATACTATAACAGTTTCATACTATAGTAATTTGTTGTATTTCAGGTAGTGGTTCCAGCCAGACTTGGGAATGCTCCAAAAATACCTAAGTGAGGGCGTGAGAAAGTTCAAGGAACTTGATCCTGATACTAGGAGGTAATGGTGGACTGAAAAAATGGCGTGAGTCTGAGGCAGTGCCGTAAAAACTAAAATACTCCTGTCACTACCTAACACTCCAAGTGTAAGGATAATTTGACGGAAAGGCAGACAGTATCAACTACAGAAGAAAGGGTTTTGTTGGTAAATCGGCTCCAAGTGTGTAGTGACTGCGGTTACCCTAATGATTCTCTCATATTGAGGTTACTCGTGAGACTTTCTTGGCCGGTAGAAGAAAACGTATACCTCAATTCAAAAACAATACAGCTGGCCCAGCCTTTGTTGTTTCTTTTTCAACGGGCCACACGCAGTTTGTATTTCCTAGAAGGTGCCAGAATATTGAACGGTGAAGATGTGCAGTTTTACCAGACGTGATAAATTCATACTTTGATGAACTCGCAAAGGAACTAAACGATATCCCCCTGTCTAACATAATGAATTATGACGGTACTAATCTCTGCGACGACCCTACTGAGGAGAAACTGATATTCAGATGTGGCTGCAATAACCTCGAAAGAATAATGAATTCTTTGAAGACATCGACATCTATGATGTTTGCCATACCATGAGGAGGCAAGATTTTTCTCTACCATATCTGACTGTTGGAGGAAAGGAGGGCCAAATAAATCACGGTACAGCCATACAAAGTCAGGTTGGTTTGACAGCTTTTGTTTCCAAACAAAAATTCCTTACTTGTTAATGGTACAAAACTTCTCATTAGGGACAATATATCGTCACACTTATCAGTGGATGTTATCAAAAGAAGAAGAGACTAAGATTATCAGACAATTTTTTTTGCCAAGTCATTCAACTCACATAATCCATCCGCTTGATGTAGCATTTGTTAGACCCATGGAGATTTTGGAAGAATGGAAATTGGACCGTCACTGAAATAGATTTCCGAAACATTTATTGAAAAAAATGTTGTATCTGGTTTTTAGAATTATGGTATTGTACCTTTCTGCCGCAACTCGGTTCTCAAGATGTTGTCTGGTAGTCGCAAGAACAGTTAGAGTTCAATAACATCACCTGCTTCTGCATGTGTAGCGATAGGCGATTTGTTTAAGGAACCGCTATGTTCCTTAAGAGAGTAATATATACCCAATTCCAAAGAAGGAAAACCAAGGTTGATGTGACGCCAGGCAATAGTATTGAAGTGAAGGATTTTGACGACCAAATTGAACCTCATCAGAGGACCTCCGGAGTGGCCAGTAACCTGACAGTTGAGAAAACCAAGTCTCAGAATAAGTTGAATTTGGCCACACAAAATTCAACTACTGAATAATCTCTTCAAGAAAATGATCAGGAGGTCAGGCATGAATCGATACTTAGTTTAGAAGTTTCGGAAAATCCAGGAGATTTTTCTCCAGGTGACTTCGTTATCGTTAAGGTATGTGGAATAACACAATCCATATGCAGACTCTATGTGAACAAAATTATACAACAAAAGATTATGGCTACGTAAGCTCCCTGGAATGAAGAGATTTTCTGAAGCAGTTGAGGTTGCGTTTTTCCTTCCTCAAGATATTTTGAGGGAGTTGCAGCCAATTCACAACGCGCAAACATCAAGTTGATTGGAATATATTATTAGTTTTGAAGACAATGTGGATTATCTTGTTTTATATTGAGGTATGAGAAGAGTTGATATACTCTCAAACATACCTATGTCTTGTTTTGAAAATTGTTTAGGAAAAATATTTATTTCTTGAAGGAATTTTTTATGATAATTTTGTGTTCATATTCATTGCAATGCATTTTCACTCGTTTCTTTTCACCCTGTGAACGTTTAATTGGAACAGACATAAATCCCACCCTATCGGCAGGGTGGATCAGAACACCATGGAAAAATATCCAAATAAATTCAAGCCATGTTTTTTGGAGTTGATCCTCAAAGAAGTACAAAACCCATTTTTTTCTACCCAAAACTTCTCCATTCACCCCTTTTTACTACCTATTTTCTTGGCACACTGACAAAAAACGGGACTTCCGCAAAAACATGTTAGCGTCATGAGAATCGCATTCAAAGGCCTATTCAATCCAAATAGTGACTTTACTAGGTCCAGTTATATCAGCTAATTAAAAAAAAATAAAAATAATGCAATCCATGTTTTTTTTCAATATTGATCCTTAAAGAAGATGCTGGGACCCAAGTTGCAAAGTCAAAAATATGTACGGAACCTATCTTATGACACGTCAATTTAAACGTTTCCTTCGATTTTGCAATTACGTTATGTATATTGATACTCCTTGAATCAGGGTAATCAAGCGAACTTGAAGTCACAGAGAAAACTCATCGGTGCTGAATCTTTGCAAAACGTGGAAATTCGTGTGAAAGAGAATATGATATTAGCCTACTTTCCAAACAGTGCAAGTTATTTCTTTTTATTCAAATATATTTTCAACTATTTTTTTCAATATCCGATTACTTTGTGATAAAAAAAAGTCCGGTCCTGCATAGAACCGGAGAAGCTGTGCTTCATATCGCTCCGCAAATAATTCCGAATTTCCAAGTGTTTTCAAACTCCGAACTCGCCTTGTGCCTCGAAGAGTGGAGAAGCCACCGTTAGAACCCACCCCACCGAAGATCCCATATGAAACCAAATTCTCAGTAGAATTGGACGAGGCCTCTGGAAAAGGTATCCTGGCAAGCACGGAAGCTGTGCTGGCAGGGATAGGTTCTCTCCCGAGCTGGGAACCCTACTTGCCTCGTTGGGAGATGATCTTTCAAAAATTCCTGCCGTAAGTGCATTGATAAGTTCTAAATCGACTGATTCCGATGCCCAAAATGGACGTGCCCCTGCAAAGAGACATGAAAAGGAGACATTCCCGGAACTTCCACTGCCTAAAGATAATTCAAATCCCTCATTACATACTCATGCTTTCCGTAGAAGTAATAGAAATGTCATATACAATAGCCCTGTTGGAAAAAATGCGAATTATGTTGTAACTTCCAATAAGTATGATCACTTGTCAAATCTGACGGACGGTGACATGCACGTTCCCACGTTTGAAATGTCTACAAATCCAGGGTCGGAATCAGCCGATATGAGTTCAACCGAATCCTTCACGAAAAATTCAAAATCCACCGTAAACACCAATAATGATGATAATATCATTCAAAATTCCACTAATGACGACATAAACATGGACCAAACTAATGAAAATCCTGTACTACCCACGGAACAGACTCCACAGACAATAAAACGCCAGAACGTACCCCCTATCACTGTTAGGGACAAAAATATGTGGACCACGGTGGTTTCATTGTTCAAATCAAACAACATTAAACCAACCAAACCTACTAAGAATGTCTATGAAGGCATAAAAAAATTTCCCGACTTCCCTGATGACTTCAGGAAAATTAGTAGCATTTTTAAGGATCAGAAAATTCCCTTCCACACATATAGTCTCCCCGAGGAGAAAAAATTGCGAGTTGTTCTCAGCGAGCTAACGGAGAGGGGGTTCGCCCCGGAATCAGTGGCGCGCATGCACAAAAATGATGCCAAAAAGACTCCAATTCCACTAGTTTTAATTCTCCTGAATAAAGACCAAAAAGAAATCTTCAAAATTACAGATTTACCGAATGTCCAAATTACGGCTGAACCACAGAGGCCCTGAGCCTCTGTGGGCCAATGTCACAGATGTCAGCGGTTTGGCCACTGCCAGCTGAACTGCTGCGCCACCCCCGCCTGCGTCAAGTGCGGGGATGCCCATATCACTCGTGAATGTCCAAAGCCTACGGAAGAGAAAGCTAGGTGTGCAAAATCGACGATATTTTTCTGAAAACAGGACACGGGTGTCGTATCCGGCGGCGGCCCGGCACGCTTTCCCTCCTCAGCCAGCTCAAATTACAACGCCTAAAGACATCCTTAGCACTTTAGACCAAATGAGGATGTTGTTTGCGCAGTTCGCTGAAGCTGCTGCAAAGTTCTCAACAGGTTTCAATCCCAATTAATGGGTGAACAGCAGCTTCCGAATTTCATCAAAGCGGTGAGTTGGAATTGTAATGGACTTCTCCAGAATAGACTTGAGTTTCAAGAGTTTCCTGTAGAGAATAACATCGATATTGCTTTTCTGCAGGAGACTCATTTTAATGGGGAACCTGTTAGATTTCCTAACTACAAAGTGCTTAGAAATTACCGGATTGGACGTCCGGGTGGCGGTGTTGCCATTTTGGTCAAGCGTTGTCACTCGCATGTTCAGTTTGGCATTTCCAATGATGATACCTATGGTATTGAAGCTGTAGGTATAATTTTCAGCACGAGGAGTGGTCCCTTGCGTTAAATCAGTGCTTACAACCCTCCGCGGAATCAAATACTCCCTGAGGTACTTGATGTGCTCCTGATGGAAACAGACCAACCTGTTTTGGTCATGGGTGATCTGAACGCTGAGCACGGGCAATGGAGTCGTGTAAACAACGTCAATGGCAGACGTTTGAGGCAACACAGTGACAGGTATGAATACCAAGTGTTGGCTCCAGATGAGCCGACACACTTTGGTCCATACAGACCCGATGTACTTGACATTGCCCTGGCCAGGAATATCACCGGGAACTGGGATATACACGTCCTCGCCGAGTTGGGCTCTGATCACAATCCGGTGATTTTATCACTGGGGGGTGATCCACCGCCCCCAGACGGATCGCATGTGTACCAAGGTGAACTGGGAGAGATTCCGTTCGCTTCTGGAGACAGGTTACTGCGCTCCTGAGAGAATATATTCTCCACTCGAGTTGGATGAGGCCGTAGCACGCTACGAACTCACCATCAAAAATGCTTTAGAGGATTCCTCCCACAAGGAACCGGCTCCTAGATTCCATGACGAATTCCCTTTGAGGATTAAAAATCTTATCCGCGAGAGAAATCGCGCTAGAAGAGCGTATGAAAGGAGTCTGTTCCCTGTGGACAGAATCCGAGCTAATGAATTAAATAGGGAGGTTGGAGAAAATATATCCTCATTAGAAATCACTATTTTTTCAAATTTTTACGATCGGAATTCCCTCTCGGTCATTGTTCGAGATACACCATCATGGCAAGGACTAGAGACCGGTCTCTAATTCTTGACCAACCAAATTCCAAATTCGTGAACAGCCGTGGCCCACTTATTCGATGTCTAAAGAGTAAGAGCCTTAGGGCAACAATCGGCTTATTAACAGTGATAGGAGATCTAGATACTTTGTGAGTACTCCATATTCCACCAATTGGACCTGTCCAAAGTGTCAACTGTGGAAAAAGTCAACAAAGTTATTCAGAAAACACCAATGGGCCTTTTCCTTTTCGGTTTATTTTTTGTTGTGATTGAAATAGCAGTGTGGAGTATTCTTTTCGTTCCATAACAAATTGAAACAACAAACGATCCTATAACTCTCCATCATACTGGGTACATCAACTGGGCCAGTTTTGTAATAGTTTATATTTTCTGCATGTCGCAGCAACGATTCGCCACAATAAACATTGTTAATTAGTTTCAGTTAGATTCCCAGTAGCGGTAATAAATCTTGTTTTAAGTGCGATAATTTTATATTGTTGCATTCATCTATAAAATATCCGAATTGACTTGACCAATAAGAGGATTTATTACGGACGTTAAGTGTCTCTGATTATTATTATTGAATAGATCGTGATCGCGGTAAATGTATTGTAACTTGAAGGTTGAATTTGTTTATTTCTGTGTTATGATCGACAATATTTCGCTAAAATGGTTGAAAAATATGTACCTTATCAAAAGAAGTTGCTATCCGTAGAGTGATTATTTTAATTCTGAGAACTCTGAAAAGTATACTTCAACTTCGTCGGCAACGCACCAGGGCAACGCTGGGCATGAATCAACATTAAGAAGTGATTGAAATTGCTGACAATACGAGTTGTATAATTACAGTTAATTCAGAAATAATATGTTAACTGTAGGTTTGGGATGCCATGTTGTTATTTCGAATGAATATTGATAATTCAGATGTGCATTTTTTCTGTGAAGGATAATGTAATGATTTAGACAGTAAAAGTGTACAGGCATTTTTGGTACAACTGATGGATACCAAAAAAAACAAAAATGCTTTGGTTCTTCATGAAACACACAAGAAACTACAGAAATTCTAGAAATGACATAGATAAAATGACTTTTTTGTTGTTTAGGTCGAAGTTTTGTTCGAGAAACTCAGAACAGATCTCAGCTTCTTCCGGATTTTCGGTGATTTCCATTTATTGAAGGTTGCACCAATCGAATTTTGAATATTGGGTGATTCTCCCTCATCCACATCGTCTGCTTCGGTCTTTATCTCCATTTTCTGTAAATCATAAAAATATTCATTAATAAAAGTCACAATATTCAGGTGTGAATTATATAGATAAATTTGTTGGGACGAAATTTTATTTCAATTTTTCTCAAAGATGGAAAAAATTGATTCCTAATTCCTTATACAGTCCAGATCTTCTGCACCAGAAGAATTATGTTTGGTTAGCTAGGTTCATAATTATTTGTATCTGATACATATGAAAGTCCAGATAAAACCAGATTTATTACATATAAGCTACATAGTATGAAAATTATTTACCCTCCTTAAAATATATATATATATATATACAGGGTGTCGGACCTCTTTTTCTCTCGAAAAAATATAGATATGTATAGATATAACTTTTCACCTAAAATCCTTCATTGCTAAGTTACGGGCTCTCAACAATACAAAATGTTTTTTTTTCTTTGGTATTTTCACAACTGAATATTGAAAATCTACCAACTATTGGAGATTGAGGAAAGAAATCATTTTTTCGGTGAAGTTTCATGCATGAGTCAATTGGTTTGCGACAAGGTCAGGAACAGACCGCACCAGGGAGGCGTACGCTATGGCCAGTATCACCACCATATTGTACAGCCAGTGTACCATGTATGGTTCCGACCCCTATTCCTCTCCAAAAGAGCGTCTTGCTACAATTGATGAGGTATCTGCTTTTCTGTTCCCTTTCATCAGATGGTTCCAGATCAATTTCGTGTCCAGTATCACCCCGAAATATTTGACCCCTCCCTTGCTCTGGATAGTTTCTCCTCCCAGTTTTATGAGTCCCAGTTCCCCTAGTTAACGTCTTCGAGTGAATATTTATGGTGGATTTTTGAGGGTTCAATCCCTCCAAGTCTGTCCATTTGGTTTCCAAGTTAAGAACCTCTTGCACACGATCCCTAGCAGTTGTGTTGAATTGTACCCAAGTGGAGTGAACTCTGAAGAGTTCCTTCATAGTTGCTTGGTGTACTCTCCTTGTTCGTTTTTGAGGCGGTGTATTGTTTGAGGATTCTTTGGAGTCTGGCACACTATTGAGTAATTTCTATATCCCCACAGTACCTCCTCCGAGAGTCTCTCTTGGCTTTGTTAAGTGCCTGTTTGTAGCTGGTTAAGGCGTTCTTGTAGTCATCCGACGTTCCAGTTTTCTTGGTGCTCTTGAATGTTTTCTTCGTTTGCCTCCTTAATCTTGCAAGTTCAGTATTCCACCAGGGCACGTTCCTGGTGGAGTTTCTTGTAATAAGGGGACAATTTTTGATGAACACAGAGATGAATATGCCACTAAACTGCTTTACTGCCAGCTTTAGGTCCTGCGGTACTCTTTGCTTGCAGTGCCTTATCAGCTTTCGTAGGTGGTGGTTCAGAATCATCCGCAGAAAAATAGGCTGATGCAAGGATTACCTCCCTCGAACCATTGTCTTCCCTGATCCTATGGTTCACTGGTTTCAAGTCCCTAGTGCATAGGTTTGTTAACGGCGGTATATAGTTTTTTTTTCAAAGTATACAGGGTGTCCCAAAGGATCTGCTTCATAATAACTCTCCACGTACCCCTCCTAGACCTTTGATTCTACCCTGGCGGTTCCATGGTTCCTGGATAAGAGCCAACTCGAAGTCCTTCATAGCACCTGCAAGTACTGCCGTGGCACCCTGATAGTGCTGGAGGTTCATCTGGATGACTCTTATCCCTCCCATGTCTATGTTTGTCCAGGACCCTGAAGAGTACTTCTCCTAGCACGTAGCAGGCTCGGAATCGTATCATCTCCAACGTTTCAAACGAGAAGTCATCCACAGAGTTGTCCTCCTTCCATCTCGATGTTTTGGCTCCATTCCCGAGTCCTAAGATCCGAGTTCTAGATGTAAAGCCACCGGCTAACCTCTGGTGATGTGTTTGTTGACTCAGGGACAAAAACGAGCACCCTGTGTCTGACGGGGAGGTCTGCGAAATCAACCACCGTCAATTCAGCCGCCCCCCATACCTTCCTCAGTGAGCCAATCGCCTCCATGAGCCAGTTTACTGTTCCTACGTTTGCGCAGGTCATCGATAGGACCACTGCACTGAAAAATAGGCATTTAAACACGAATGTCTGCATACTATTTCATTCGTCGCGCGGTCGCGCCCCATTCACCCCAAACCACGTGAGGGTGAGGTTGGACTTTGAGGTGCCGAAATTCACTTATAAACTATAAACTTATGAAAGAGAAACATTTTTAATTTTTCACCTTCCAGAATTTGGTTGATTTTCAAAATTAACTTGGAAAGTAATCAAAGAAAATCATATTTTCATTTTGTAAATCAGAGTGCCCGTAACTTAGTTACGAAGGTTTCTAGGAAAAAACTTATATGAAGTACTGGTGGTATTTTGACACCATCTATACATTCACGGGGAAAAAAAGTCCTGGATACAGTGTGTCTCATTTCTCATGGAAACACCCCCGTATCTTCCATAATTATTGGAGTAGAATTCTGTAATTTTCACGATTGGTATATATACTGGGGAGTGAGCCTGAATTTTATGTGACCTGAGTGACATACACTGCGCCAGAAGCGATGGATATACCGATTTTTGCGAAAAATAGTATTAGAGGGCTTAATTGTGTCAAAATGTCTACTGATTCGTGATCAGGACATCAACTTCAGTACCAATCCATAGTCTCGCCGAAAAATGTTCAGTTCTGAAAAATCCGAATTTGTCTCACTTCCCAGGGAAACGCCCCTTCATCTTCCGTAATTATTGGAGTCGAATTCTGTTATTTCCACGATCGTTAGATATACCAAGAATGAGTATTAATCTCTTCTGGGGTTAATCTGAGTGACGTACCCTGCGCGCCAGGGGCGATGGATATATTGACTTTTGTTAAAAATAATATAAAGGGGCAAGATAGGCTCAAAATTCGTGATCAGGACATCAACTTCAGTACCAATTCATATTGTCGCTGAAAAATTTTCAGTTCTTAAAAAGCCGAATTTGTCCCACTTCTCATGAAAACACCCCCATAACTTCCGTAATTATTGTAGTAGAATTCTGTAATTTTCAATATCAATGAATATACCGAGGATGAGTATAAATCTTTTCTGAGGTCAATCTGAGTATCTTGCACTGCGCGCTAGGGGCGATTGATAGAACGATTTTGAGTTTATAACTGTAGAACGTCATATCGAGTGAAAATGAACACTGAAAATGCAGAATAATTGAGATATATTTCTACATTGAGTCAACCGTTGTTTCTTCAATGGATATCATTGAACAGAAAAAGAAATGTTTTTTTTTTGAGATATGCTTCAATAACATAGTCTGACTTGTTTTTTCATTTTGAACACTCGATTTTGTGATGTTTTCGGAAATAAAGTTCAATATTTCTTCGAGAAAATCCCCTCTGGAAGCTCAGCAAATTTGACTCCAGATATTATTGAGACTCATCCCCTGAATGTCTACCAATCGTGGAAATTTCAGAGCTCTACTCCACTAATTACAATACATAAAGAGGTGTTCCCATAAAAAGTGGGAAAATTCGAATTTTTCTGAACTGAAATTTAAAAATTCCTTCCTTAATTTTTTAAAAATCAGATTTTTGTCCCGGAGATTATATATAACTCAAATCAACCCCAGAACATATTCAGCATCATCTCCGGTATACGTGAAATTACAGAATTCTACTCCGATAATTACGGAAGTTAGGGGGGGTGTTTCCATGAGAAGTGGCACAAATTCGGATTTTTGAGGACTGAAAATTTTTCAGAGAAAATATTGATTGGTACCAAAGTCCTGATCACGAATCCGTAAGAATTTTGAGACTATCTTGCCCCTTTATATTATTTTTTGCAAAAATCAATATATTTTTCGGCCATGGCGCGCAGTGTCACTCAGAATAATCCCAGTCGGAATTTAGACTCATACTCGGTATATCTAACGATCGTGAAAATTACAGAATTCTACTACAATTATTATGGAAGATACGGGAGCATTTCTATGGGAAATGTGACAAATTCGGATTTTACAAAACTGAAAATTTTCCAGCAAAAATATGAATTGGTACCAAAGTTGATGTCCTGATCACGAATCCGTAAGAATTCTGAGCCTATCTTGCCCCTTAATATAATTTTTCGCATGTTACTCAGGTCAACCTTAGGAGAAAATTTAGACTCGCCCTATACAGGGGATTCAAAAGTACTTTGACAACCTTCAGGAGGTGATTCCTCACAATATTCTAATATGAATTGTCCAAATAAATATATGTCTGGAAACGCTTCGTTTCCAAGATACAGGGTGTTGAAGTTTTATTTTTATTTTCTTTTTTTTTTAAATAACTTTCGGAATACTGACCTTTATCAAACGAAAATTGCTATTGAGAGGTTTTTTGAGGTGTAAAATTCGAACCTGTTGTTATTATTGCTCTTACTCGTAGGGGGCGCCACCTACACGTCTTTTTCTTCTTTGAAGATCCATTACCTTTTTAAGCGTACTTCTAGCACATTTTTCAATAAAAAAAATCAATTCGTCTATCATATCTACGTAAAACCGCAACCGTTTCCTAGATATTTGGACTTGAAAATTTCAAGTCGGTTATTTGATAATCGATGCGTGTTGAAGTTATTACCATTATTTTGCATTTTTCACAAGAATGCTTAGGAAATAAATTTGACGTTTGAGTAAGTAGTTTTGATTTTTTGTAGGGGGCGCCTTCTATTCTATTCATGTTTACTCGTTTGAAATAGTTATTTTTGTATCAAGTGTGCAAAATCTTTATTTGTTCTAATAAAATTTGCAAGAAATATCAACATTTCATTTCAAGAAATTTGGAATATGTAGAATAGAATAAAATTGAGGTAACTAAATTGTATTCAAATAAATTGTCCAAAGTGTCCACCTTCAGCGAAGATACAGGTATTCAGTCTTCTAGTCATTGAATCTCGTACCCGCTCAAAAATTATTGGTGTGTTTCTTATCGTTTCACCGGCGTCTACTATTTGGTTTCTTAGACCTTCCTCGTTCGCTACTGGACTTTAATAAACTAGTGGCTTCAAATGTCCCCAAAAATGAAAATCTAGCGGGTTCAGATCTGCGGACCTTAGTGCCCACGCCTGGTTAGGTTCTTCTACACCCCTACCGATCTATCGATTTGGATAGACAGTGTTGAGAAATTCCCTGGCTACAACGCTAAAATGGGCCGGAGCCCCATCATGCATAAACCATATGCGGATACAAGTTTCTAATGGTACATTCTGAAATAGTCCCGGCAATTCATTTCCTAGAAAGTCTCTGTAAGTTGCGCCATTCAGTTGGAACGGGAGAAAGAAAGGACCTATCAAGTAATTATCAATTATTGCCGCCCATACATTTACAGAAAATTGATACTGATAATGTCTTTCACTAACTTCGTGCGGATTTTCCAGAGCCCAAATATGGTTGTTATGAAAGTTTGTGATAGCATTTCAGGAGAAGTTTGCCTCGTCCGTGAAGGGTACATATCTTAAAAATTTAGGATTTCCAGCCATTTTTCTCAAAAACCACTGACACATAGTAATGCGCTGGGGAAAGTCACGTGGCAAAAAAAACCTGCACCCTTTGAATATGGTATGGATGAAATTGGTGATCGTGGATAATTCTTCGAACTGTGGACTGAGTAGAATTGAGAGCTTCAGCAATTATTCTTGTACTTGTTTCTGGATTCTCCTCGAGAGCGTTCAAAACAGCTTCTTCCAATTCTGGGGTTAGGACTGCTCGTGGTCTTCCAATAATATCAGCTGCCCTCTCAAAGCTACCTGTTTCTGCCGAACGACGGTGGAGACTGGTAAATGTTGGAGCTGAAGGCAGTACTCGATTAGGAAATCGCTCCTGGTAAATACGTCTTGCTTCGCGCGCATTGCCATCCGCAAGGCCATAAACGATATTCATATCGGTTAAATGAGCATTATTATTTAAATAATCCATTTTTTCAAAATTAGTGTTTTAAATCTCGCAGAAACTTCAACAAAACAACAAAACGTTTAACTGTCACATAATATGTAATTACCAAAACTACTTACTCAAACGTCAAATTATAACATCCGGTTCGAATTCGACACTTCAAAAAACCTCTCAATACCAATTTTCGTTTGATTAAGGTCAGTATTTCGAAAGTTATTTGAAAAAAAAACAAAAATAAAAATAAAACGTTAACACCCTATATCTTGGAAATGAAGCGTTTCGGAACATATATTTATTTGGACAATTCATATTAGAATATTGTGAGGAATCACCTCCTGAAGTTTGTCAAAGTACTTTTGAATTACCCTGTATACATTTATTTTTTATCCTTTGTATACGTCCATACATTCTTCAATTATATATATTTCAGCGTCCACCACCACCACAAAAGTAATCCCATATTATGTCGTTCCAGGATAGTGCTAGCAAGCTCTCATTTTTTTCGAACCGCCGTAGCTAACAAATTCGTATAACTCACATACATTTTGTTTTTCAATAAACTTTGGAAGATATGGTTCATCAAGTGGACGCTGAAGTATCGCAAGTTGTATCAAATATATTCACGTTCAGTTCGAGCAATTTCCGTCGAGCAGCGCTGCAAACGTATACAGTATATTTCTGGTTGGTTAAACTGTGAGAAAGTTCAACGGTCAGCCGTGCTATTAAGATTTCGTTAAACCTTCCGGTGATTAGTTTTTGACCAAGGTGGTCGGTTGAATGGATGCATAGATGGATGGATGGACACTACTAAGAATTATAACTTTTTCAATTCAGAACTCCAAGTACAAGAAAATTCTATAATTCAGTTTATGTCCCTAGGATGATCCATGATTGGAATTCGAAATTGATAAGGTGTTCAATCAGTGGTTATGATTTCAGCCATTCGAAATAAGCCATAACATTTCTCTTACAAGCTTTCACTTGTTTGTTTCTCGGGAATTCGGATAAAATATTGTCAAGTCAATTTCGAACCACTTGGATTTTGTTATTATTGGTCCGATTTTATTTAAAATTGGTATTTAGGGGTATACCTACGAGGTCAGAAGTTCATTAATTTCATCAATAATTCAGAATGGCTGCTCCAATATAATTATTAAAAATTGGTATTCGGGTATCAAGGAGGATTGGCATCCAGGGATTTTTGGGATAAGAGATCATGAATTTTTTGTCAAAGTTCAAGAATTCAAAAATGTATAATGATGATAGAGTTTTGTGATGTATAGTCCGATTTAGCATTAGTATTTGGGTTCTGAATCTCAAGGTTTTTAAGGTAGGAGATTTTAATTATCTTCAAATAATAGGAAAACCTAAAATGGCGAAAATTGTAATTATCCGATTTGAATATTGTTATCAAGTGCTTTGAGGGTGGAGAATAACAAATTTCTGTTCCAAATTCAAGAACTCATAGAGCCGACCAAGTTTTGTGATAAATGGCTCAAATTTATTTAGAATTAGTGGCCGCGGGGTTTCGGAGTTGCAGATTCATAATTCAAACTTCTTAAAATATTTTTTTCAAATGCACCCAAAAGGAAAAACTAATAGATTCAGATGTGTGTCTTAGGTGATACTGTGAGAAACGATTCAAAAATATGCCGTCCTAGAATACCTATTATTTATTCAAACTGAAAACATTGCGCGGTAAGCTTTTGAATCTGTAACTCACAGAATATCGTCACACATCTGGAGAACTAATTTTTTCTGTTAGTGCTTTCCAATAAATGAACTGGCTGGTGTCTTAGGTGATACTGTGAGAAACGATTCAAAAATATGCCGTCCTAGAATACCTATTATTTATTCAAACTGAAAACATTGCGCGGTAAGCTTTTGAATCTGTAACTCACAGAATATCGTCACACATCTGGAGAACTAATTTTTTCTGTTAGTGCTTTCCAATAAATGAACTGGCTGGTGATTATTTTAAATACTTCGATCATATCGCCGCGTATTTGTCTCCAGTAGTGGAAGGAAATATCAAAATGACGAAGGCGTGCACTGTAGCCCGTGCTATTGAGGCAGATGGGAAATTTTATGGTGTTTCGTTGGACACTTTCAATAAGTTTTAACCGATGCATATTTCATGTCCCAACTCATTAGATCTACAACTTATGGTAATAATGGAACTAACCAAGTAAGTAGTTCAATTCCAGGAATACCTTCCTTAGAATGTAAATTTTCGAATGTTATCGAACATGCCAAAAATAGTTTGGACAACATAATTTCTCAAAATCGCATATTTCCGGCAGATTTGCATAAGTCACTTTATAGAGCTGATTCATTTAAACCTGAGCTCTATTTTGTTACCGATCCCAAAAAAATGATTTATCTATGGAAACAGATTATCTAGATGGTGATCCAAAAAATCTTGAAAATGTATATTCAACTCTTGAGAATGTAAATTTTTACGAAATTCTCATGACAAAAACTGACTCCACTCCAAGACCAGGAATTTCCGGTAGAACTGCACCTTTAACTTCCGAATTGAGCATGGATTCATCAGAAAATGAAGCACGATATGATAACTTTGAGGATTTTTCCAATTCAGAATCTGAATGCATGCCATCATGTGATTCTACGAGTTCAGCTTCGGATACAGAAAGGTTTCCCTCAATAGTCAAGGAGTATACGAATTCACGTATGTTGGAAAAACTTATTCTAGAGAAAATTAAGCTGGAAAGGCATCTGAAGCTACAGTCAGTTTATTTTCAACAAATAAGGTATTGAGAAATACGAAAAATTGAGGTTTACTTAGCTAATGCGTTAATATTACAGAAAAGTCTGCAGAAATCATCATTCAACCAAGCACTTTTGAATCCTAACCCAATATTTAGCGACAGAATGCAAAACATCTCGGTGAGTATCAGTTGTTTAGAGAAAAAACGTTGGAAAAATTTAACTTTTAGCAAGCAGCACCGAAAAATTGTGTAATTTGTCTAAGACAAATCAACTGAGAGCTGTCTACAAATCGATGTTTATTACAAGTTGAATTTTACTCACTTTCCATTGTTCGATTGACATGATATTTGGCAGGTGTTCATAAATCTGGTGGCAATGCGTTATAGAAGTTTTGCTAGAGAAAAAACAAAATGGCGGCTCCAATATGGCGGACGAGTTTTGTGATTATGGTTCGATCCCATTCAAAATTGGTATGTAGGGTTTACGAATTCAAAATGGTGGCTCCAATAAGGAAACGAGTTTTATGGTCATAGCCCGATTCCAATAAAAATTGGTGGGTTTTTGGGGTCGGAGATCCTGATGTTATTGTCAAAATTCATGAATTCGAAATGGCGGCTCCAAGATGTCGACGTGTTTTGTTATTATGGCTCGATTCCATAAAAAATTGGTATGTGGGTTTTTTCGAGATCGGATATTATCAGTTTTAGCCAGAATCCAATAAGATGACGGATTTCATGAATGACTGAAAACAATTGAAAATGAATGATTAAAAAAATTATACGGATGTGTTATGTTATTCAGTATATATATATATATATATATATATATATATATATATATTGAATAAATACTCAAAGAACTGAAGTAACTCTATTATATAAACATCTATCAGTACAAGTAGATATAGCTGCAACAGTTCTGGCTCACTTTGGCCCTTTTTCCCATGTAAATCCCCATAAGAAAATCTAAGGTCCAACGTGGTCATTTTGCGACCTTTTACCTGTTTCGATCTTTATGAGACCATCATCAGGTTCTCGACGTTTCGAATCTTCATCGGTTTCTCGACGTTTCGATTCATCTTCAGTTCAACCTGTATGAGACCATCATCAGGTTCTCGACGTTTCGAATCTTCATAGGGTTCTCGACGTTTCGATTCATCTTCAGTTCAACCTTTATCAGACCATCATCAGGTTCTCGACGTTTTGAATCTTCATCGAGTTCTCGACGTTTCGATTCATCTTCAGTTCAACCTTTATGAGACCATCATCAGGTTCTTGACGTTTCGAATCTTCATCGAGTTCTCGACGTTTCGATTCATCTTCATGTTTCGATCTTTATGAGACCATCATCAGGTTCTCGACGTTTCGAATCTTCATCGGTTTCTCGACGTTTCGATTCATCTTCAGTTCAACCTTTATGAGACCATCATCAGGTTCTTGACGTTTCGAATCTTCATCGAGTTCTCGACGTTTCGATTCATCTTCAGTTCAACCTTTATTAGATCATCATCAGGTGCTCGACGTTTTGGATCACTCTGGTTGTTTACATTAGATCATAATGTTTCGACAAGGAGGACTTTATCTACTATCACTTGAATATTCACCCCTAACCTCAAATCATATCCTTGGGGAACACCCATTTTTTCACATGCTTGAGGTCTATATTACCCTGGATTCTTCCTATATCTATTTTAGGGGTCAACCTGATGGATTTCTACCTTTTAATATGACTTTTCTACCTTATTCCACATAGAGGATTGACTTTTTCCCCAGATCTAAGGAATTTTTCACGTAGGTTGATACATGTTTATGTATGAATATAAGATTTTTGTATGTTGTTTGTGAAGTCTATGGTGTGAATTTAGATGAGGGTTCTTCGATTACGGTTGTTTTGTTGGATGTTGTAAATCTAAGTGGGTTTGATGTTTTTTTATTAACCTAACCTGACCAAACTTTGCTAACATTGTTATTATATGAGTATTAGTTCCTTCTGCAAACAATCAGAAGACATAAATTTTTTAAATTAACCTAACCTGACCAAACTTTGCTAACATTGTTATTATATGAGTATTAGTTTCTTCTGCAAACAATCAAAAGACATACATTTTTTAAATTAACCCAACCTAACCAAACTCTGCTAACATAATAATTCATCATATTATATAAAGGGTGAGTTTCTCTGCAAGCATCGAAACACGTCTATCATGCTTTTGAAAAACGTTGAAAACGTCTAAACGTCTGTGGAAAACGACTAACATGCGTTGAAAACGTCTAAAATGTCTTAAAAAACGTTGAAACTTGTAGGTGGGCACACAGTTTCTTTGTTATTGAACCAACCTCAACCACTTTCAGAAACATGTATGTAGGAGGTGAAGAAATGAAACATTTTTTTTTGTATACATATTTTATTGAAATATAAAAAAAATATAATAATATATAGTAATAGTAAATAATAATATATAATAATAAAATCCAGGAATATGAGGTGTCCTTGAACTCTGCTCCTCCACTGCCGCAACCCTCAGCGAAATCAATCGATGTCCATCAACTCTTGATCATGGATGGAGTAATGTCCCCAAGGTAGCGTCGGTTGTGATC
>JAFIRS010006932.1:0-30187 GCA_018342105.1 Gonioctena quinquepunctata | reverse complement strand
ATACATTTAATACATTTAAAAAATATTATGAGATTCACCTGCAAATTAATTCCAGTTCTCCAGAATAAATTGCAGAATGAATACATTAAGATTAAAACACTCACATATTAAAACTAATCAATTTTTTGTATAATAGACTTTCCATATTATGTTGAAAATATTCTTCAATGTTATAAATACATTTTTACTCAAAAAAACTTTGAGTCTTTTTTAATAATTCCATTTTCCATTAACCTAATGTTATTCGGCAGCTTATTCCATATTTTCACCAAACTATACTGCACATTTTTTTGGATATACCTACGTTTATTTAACTTTATCATTTCGTAAATCACATTTACTTCGCGTATTGTGCTAATGAGGTACTACCCTGCATTAAACAAGTATTTATTATTTAAAACAAAATTATTTGATTCATATATATATATATATATATATATATATAAGAGATAACTGTAAATATGTTATTTTCTCTAAATAGGGGTTTGCAACTTTCGCGACGGGCAACTTTGAAAATTTTCCTCACACATTTTTTTCTGAAGAATAAGTACTCTCTATTTGTGGGAAGAGTTTCCCCAAAATATTATTCCATAACGGAGTTTGGACTGTACATATGCGTGATACGACATTAGAGCAGCATTCACATTATTATTTTCAGAGAGAACATATAAGGCATATGTATATTTTGATAGATCCCAAGTCAACTGATTTATATGAGATTTCCAATCTAAACGATGATCTATTATCACCTCCAAAAAAGACATATTGCTGGATGTTTCAACTACTGCATTGTCGATTACTATGTTTAATGCGTTGCTTTTTTATCAAAATGCATAATTTGGGTTTTATTTACATTAAACAAAAGATTATTGTCTGTGAACCATCCATTTGACTTTTGTGAATTTTCATTGGCCGTTGCAACAGCCGACAATGTGTTATCTTCATTGATAATCAATGATCTATCATCTGCATACAATATAACAGCTTGCTTAACTATTTCTGGAAGTTCATTTATGTATAAAAGGTATAAAAGTGGGCCTAAAATTGAACCCTGTGGTACCCCTCTTTCAATTATAGCCATTTCTGATTCAATGAGGTTTCCGGTTTCATCATTTTCTACTACAAATTGTTGTCTGTTACATAGATAAGATGCAAGCAGTCTATACGCCACTCCACGAATTCCATATTTTTTCATTTTGTCCAGTAATATCTCATATTCCACACTATCGAAGGCTTTCGAGAGATCTAAGCTCACTGCTAAAGTGCACTTGCCATCATTTCTGAAACCGTTTTGACATCCCGTTATGACTTTATTTTTTTCTAAAAAGTTCATTTGTCGTTTATGACTCAGTTTTTCTGGGATTTTGCTCAAATTGGGAAGCAGAGATATAGGTCTATAATTTTTTAATTCATCTTTTTTTCCTTTTTTGAATATGGCTTTCATGTGAGCTACTTTTAATTTTTCCGGAAAGATTCCGGTTTCAAAACAGAGATTCATAATATAAGCCAAAGGAATTGCTATCAAATCTGCTACATTATTCAGAAGTGAAATAGGAATTTCATCGAAACCCACTGATTTCTTATTTTTTTAACTATTCATGCATTCAAGTATTTCTAAAGGAGTAACTTCATCTAGAAATATACTAGTAGGACACTACTTTGGTTGAGCTTGCAGATAAAATCTGTTTTCTAACAGGATCTGAAAGCCCAATTGTAAAATTGTATCTTGCTCATGTTTTTACCTCAATACGTCGTCAATTGTATCATTTCTAGTAATTTTCAAGATTTTTGCTGCACATATTCTCAACCTTGCGAGAAAATGTCTACATGTTGAAAAGGGAAACATTCTCAATTGAATATTGATAGAAATATTTTTCTGTGAATTGAAAAATCCACGAAATAAATGAAGTTATTTTTTGTGAATGTCTAACAGAAAACAACTACTTCCCCGGCTAAAGCCACGCTGGACATTGAACTACATCTGATAGATATTCTGAAAAGGCCCTAACTCAAAAGAGAAAATCTGAAATTGAAAATTTGCATTTTCATTCAGATAGTTATTTGATTCTCTATTCCAGTCTCAATTAAGAACTCATAAAGATGAATGAGGCAAAGAAGAATGTTTTCCAAAAGAGAGTACTCACCAGAAATCATTCGTAACATTGACGCAGGAGAGACATCGCATTCACAGGTCTTCAATACATTTTTGTCGACGAAAATCTATTTCACGCTTCCACGATCATCAGGAAGACCGGAAGAAATGGGAAACACATTTTCAAGAAGCAATCTCACTTTGCAAAGATGGAGAAAGTTAGAATCATTTCTTTTGGAGAGACACTTTGAAATTAGTGTTTTCAGACATTAAAACCTGTCATGGGGTATGATAGATTGATTTGTTGAAAATATAAACAGGATGTTCATGAAATCAGATGTGGAATCATCTGCGACTGAAAGATAAACTTTAGTCACTATCTTCCATCGTCAAGATAACCCTCTTGTGGGTATTCATGTTGAAAGGGAAAACATTCAATTGAATATTGATAGAAATATTTTCTGTGAATTGAAAATCCACGAAATAAATGAAGTTATTTTTAATGTCTAACAGAAACAACTACTTCCCGGCTAAAGCCACGCTGACATTGAACTACATCTGATAGATATTCTGAAAGGCCCTAACTCAAAGAGAAAATCTGAAATTGAAAATTTGCATTTTCATTCAGATAGTTATTTGATTCTCTATTCCAGTCTAAATTTTAAGAACTCATAAAGATGAATGAGGCAAAGAAGAATGTTTTCCAAAAGAGAGTACTCACCAGAAATCATTCGTAACATTGACGCAGGAGAGACATCGCATTCACTAGGTCTTCAATACATTTTTGTCGACGAAAATCTATTTCACGCTTCCACGATCATCAGGAAGACCGGAGGAAATGGGAAAACACATTTTCAAGAAGCAATCTCACTTTGCAAAGATGGAGAAAGTTAGAATCATTTCTTCTGGAGAGACACTTCCTGATGATCGTGGAAGCGTGAAATAGATTTTCGTCGACAAAAATGTATTGAAGACCTAGTGAATGCGATGTCTCTCCTGCGTCAATGTTACGAATGATTTCTGGTGAGTACTCTCTTTTGGAAAACATTCTTCTTTGCCTCATTCATCTTTATGAGTTCTTAATTGAGACTGGAATAGAGAATCAAATAACTATCTGAATGAAAATGCAAATTTTCAATTTCAGATTTTCTTTGAGTTAGGGCCTTTCAGAATATCTATCGATGTAGTTCAATGTCCAGCGTGCTTTAGCGGAAGTAGTTGTTTTCTGTTAGACATTCACAAAAAATAACTTCATTTATTTCGTGGATTTTTCAATTCACAGAAAAATATTTCTATCAATATTCAATTGAGAATGTTTCCCTTTTCAACATGAATACCCCACAAGATGTTATCTTGACGATGGAAGATAGTGACTAAAGTTTATCTTTCAGTCGCAGATGATTCCACATCTGATTTCATGAACATCCTGTTTATATTTTCAACAAATCATGTCTACATGATTTTTCATTTTTATGTCTTCAATCCTAAAATTATTTCTGTTCTTCACCAAATTGTTCCAATAATCCTTGTTTCAATTCTTTCTAATTTACTGTATCTTTTTATTTGTTTTCTGTCCTATATATTGTCTTGCTATACCAGTCAATTCAAATCTGACTATTGAACTCATTTGACTATTTATCCATTGTGCTACAGCTGCTAATCCTCAATTCCATGAAAAAAATCGTTAATATCTGTACTACCATTATAACAAAGTACATTGTCCACATTGATACTATTTGTCGGCTCATGAATAACCCTACATGGTTTAAAAATTTTGATAAAAATCTCCATTGAATAAAAAAAATTCAATAGTTTTTCCGAATACATTAATTTTCCACTAGTCAAACCCTCTGTACTGATATTATTTACAAAATGCTTTTCGAATACTTTTGCTGACCTTATCTGTCACGAAAGATTTATATTTCCTGAACATTTCCACAAATTTCATTCATATTTCAGCATTCAACAAACACTATTGCTAGGAATTTTTTTTATATTTTCGATGATATTTTCACAGATTATTTTCCAGTTAGACAACTAAGTGGAAACTGCAAAATATATGTATTGATTTTCCCACAAATTTGACCACACTAATCCTGACAGCATTTTCACGAAAAAATACTATATTTTCATAACTTTTTTCACAGATTTAATTCAAGTTTGACGTCTTATGTGGAAAATGTCATATAAGCGTTAATTTTTTCACAAACTACACCCCAACACAACACTGTTGAGATTGCACGTTAATAATTTTACAAACTTGCGACTGTATACAGTTGTTTAGATCAGACCTTAACTATTATGGGTGTTATCGATCGAAAGGAAAATAACAGAAGAACTTAGAATATCATTTAAATTTCCTGAGAAAGTGCTATGAATGCTAATTTATTATTTTCCACTCTGGAAATCATGGTGACACGCAGTCGTGGATAGTGATATAATAAATGTCCTCTCTACAATCAACGAATCTTGGTTACTTATTATCTCTCTTGAAAGAGTATTGTGAGATTTCGTTAATTAACTGAGGATTTTATATGCATTATTACATGAAATATTGATATATTCAGCAACTGCAAATGATTATTATTTTTTGGTTTAATACATTGAAAAAAAAACTGTTAGAATTTTTCTTTTGACCTTCAACTATGAGGGCATATATTTCCCAACAACGAATAACTCATCTGTTCATTTTGAATATCAATTTTGTTTCCAGACTTGGATTTGAGAGTTGATGAATGATGTATATGCTTATAGCCAAGTCACCAACTAGGAAAAATGAAGCGAGCACATCCAATATCACCCATGCGTTTGCAACAGCTTCAATCCATCTCTCATCTCATCTTTGATAGAATATAATCAATATGAGGTGCTTTTTGGGGGTCAACATTCCGATAATTTTTCACACGGTATTTCCATACTTTTGCTGAGCACAATTCTGAAATCTAAACCTTGCGTTCTCAATTACATTCAGAGGCAGTTCTCTCTCCTTTATCCGGGATGATGAATAAAATATTTTTTTATTTCATACATCCATTTTGAAGGATCAATGTGGTTTAAGTTATATTTGTATTCATAACCTCCATAAATTGGAAGACACATACAATACCTTTATTGCCACTGGAAAAGTCGTCATATCTCCTGAAGTAATTGGGAGCACAAAGTTTGTGCTTGGTGAAAGTTTATGCAAGTAGGTACCCCAAACTTGTGAAAATTGTTGGAAACTATAAATTTGCCCAAAATCAAACTATATATATATATACCACCGTACTGATGAGGGCCGAGAGCCCGAAACACGTGTCTACGGTTAGCACTTTTCTCTGAGGGCTATGTCCATCAAATTCAGAGAAAAGTGCTAACCGTAGACACGTGTTTCGGGCTCTCGGCCCTCATCAGTACGGTGGAGAAGTGCAAGGATGAACAACACTTGGTAGAAAACGACAAATCAACGGAGTCAACAAACAGAAGCTGCCTCCGTAGTGACGTTGGTTGTTGCCCTGGAATTCAGGGTCTGCTGACCGAAATCACAAATGAGCGGCTGGCTTCTGTTTGTTGACTCCGTTGATTTGTCGTTTTCTACCAAGTGTTGTTCATCCTTGCACTTCTCCACCGTACTGATGAGGGCCGAGAGCCCGAAACACGTGTCTACGGTTAGCACTTTTCTCTGAGGGCTATGTCCATTAAATTCCTTCCATTTTGTTTTTTACAGTCCCCTCGATATTACTCTCTTTCATATATATATATATATATATATATATATATATATATATATATATATATATATATATATATATATATATTTCACAACCGAAACTTACTTTTGGGGCCAGAGTTTGATTTGAACTCCAGATTGAATTAAACAGAGTACTTAGAAAATGAAATATATGAATTGTCAACACATTCTAACCTCTGTGGTTAATTAATTTGAAGTGCAAACAAAAGCTTCAGAATTATTTATAGAAAATTATTGGAGTAAAAGTCTCACTTATTGATTTTATAAACTTCCAAAATGTGTTATTATTAGCAATTTCTCTCACCACACAACATACAAACACGATATATTTTAATAAACACACAACATTGGTAATTATAACTGAGTGAATGTTCAAATATTTTTGTAGAAATAACAACATTCACAAATCATAACCTCAATCGGATTGAAAATCATTCAAATTTTACGATTGGTTGGAACTTTCATAAGTGACATGTCCGCATTCCCCATCAGTGTGCAGGTTACCTAAGGTTGACGAATGCATTTTGTAATAGGGGAACAGATCCAATGCGTTGAACTATGTCAATTTGACACCCTCTATTGTGAAAAATTTGTAACTCATACCATATGAAACAGGTGGTGTCAACTAAAAAGTCCAAACAAAAGCGAATCGGTGCATACACCAGTTTTTCTAGGCATCTTTGCTGTGTCACTGAAGGAACTATGAGAATTTTCAAATCCTCAGTAACACCATTTGGATAATTAGGAACCAAAAAATATCCCAGAAAATTCTGAGGCTTACCCTCAGCGGTAGTGAAATGAGTGATAGATTTATATTGAATAGGAATATTATACTTTTGCAAGATAGTAAAACCTGCAGAACCGAAAATACAAGAGTTGCTACAAGTGTCGGCAGAAGCAAAAATTTTCTTAACAAAAATAGGTTTAATATTCACAGAAGATGAGAAGTTTTTGACTTTTACAGAAGATAAGAAATTTTTGACTATATAGATAGCCAATTTTGCCATTCCGATACAGAAGTTTTTAAGGTTAATGTTTGCTTTGCTTTTTTCGATATTTTTTTGATTGGGAGTTGGCTGGTTTATTTTCTGGACTTTCGGTAGCTAGACTGGTGACGACGTCCAAGTTCTCGCTACCTTGATTCCCATTTTTTTGAGCGACAAATATGATAATTTGTCTTGATGGTATTTTTCAAACCACACCCATAACAAAATATGCATCTGGGTTTCCTACATTTACGTTGGGTATGACCAGCCAAGTCACAATTACAACTTCGAGAATTCGATATTTGCACTGGGAAATTTTTTCCTTAAAGTTTGAGAACCCGAGGAGAAGGAAGTCTTGCTCCACTAAAGGGACTACTTAGATCAGGCTCCAATAAACCGGTTTCACGACTGGGTGGTGCTTTATAGCGATCAGCCTATCTTCCAATTTTTCACACGAATCAGAAAGCTCAGACATAGTTTTTGGATCTTGTAAAGTCAAGTTCGAAATGGAGAAAGGTAATACATTTCTACGAATTTTCGTAACTCTTCTGGTTTGTTGGTTGAGCGATTAAAAAGACCTTTCATAGAGGAAATGAATTTCACTCCGCAAATTATAGATGTCGTATCTATAATTTCATATATATATATATATATATATATATATATATATATATATATATATATATATATATGAAAGAGAGTAATATCGAGGGGACTGTAAAAAACAAAATGGAAGGAATTTAATGGACATAGCCCTCAGAGAAAAGTGCTAACCGTAGACACGTGTTTCGGGCTCTCGGCCCTCATCAGTACGGTGGAGAAGTGTAAGGATGAACAACACTTGGTAGAAAACGACAAATCAACGGAGTCAACAAACAGAAGCCAGCCGCTCATTTGTGATTTCGGTCAGCAGACCCTGAATTCCAGGGCAACAACCAACGTCACCACGGAGGCAGCTATAGCTACCTGCGTGACATCCGAGTCCAGGAATATAAATATGAAAGAGAGTAATATCGAGGGGACTGTAAAAAACAAAATGGAGGGAATTCAATGGACATAGCCCTCAGAGAAAAGTGCTAACCGTAGACACGTGTTTCGGTCTCTCGGCCCTCATCAGTACGGTGGAGAAGTGCAAGGATGAACAACACTTGGTAGAAAACGACAAATCAACGGAGTCAACAAACAGAAGCCAGCCGCTCATTTGTGATCCCGGTCAGCAGACCCTGAATTCCAGGGCAACAACTAACGTCACCACGGAGGCAGCTTCTGTTTGTTGACTCCGTTGATTTGTCGTTTTCTACCAAGTGTTGTTCATCCTTGCACTTCCTTGTACTGATGAGGGCCGAGAGCCCGAAACACGTGTCTACGGTTAGCACTTTTCTCTGAGGGCTATGTCCATCAAATTCAGAGAAAAGTGCTAACCGTAGACACGTGTTTCGGGCTCTCGGCCCTCATCAGTACGGTGGTATATATATATATATATATATATATATATATATATATATATATATACATATATATATATATATATATAGTTTGATTTTGGGCAAATTTATAGTTTCCAACAATTTTCACAAGTTTGGGGTACCTACTTGCATAAACTTTCACCAAGCACAAACTTTGTGCTCCCAATTACTTCAGGAGATATGACGACTTTTCCAGTGGCAATAAAGGTATTGTATTGTCTTCCAATTTATGGAGGTTATGAATACAAATATAACTTAAACCACATTGATCCTTCAAAATGGATGTATGAAATAAAAAAATATTTTATTCATCATCCCGGATAAAGGAGAGAGAACTGCCTCTGAATGTAATTGAGAACGCAAGGTTTAGATTTCAGAATTGTGCTCAGCAAAAGTATGGAAATACCGTGTGAAAAATTATGTGTATGTATTGTTATGTTAGGAAATGTTTAAAAAATAATGAAAGCGATAATTCATTATTATTATTAGGTGTTCAAGTTATCGTGGTTCATGCTATGTTTCTTTTACAATTTTTCCATGCTTTTTACTATTCTAGAATCTTATAACATACTTTAGTCAACACATATGTATCAAAAGGTCAGTACTGAAGTATCTCAATTGTCCATAAGTATGTGACCAACAATACATTCATTTTGAATACACAATAAAAATAATATGGAAATTCAAATTCATGAAAAACATTGTATCTCATGTAGATGAAATGGTATATAAGTTGGAACATCCTGTATGGTAAATCATATCAGGAGGAAACCCAACAGCGAGATGTCAAAAACAATGCGAGGCAAACAATGAAATATAAAAATTATGAACACAGAAAAGGTCAAATATGAATTTTATCCAAATTTGTACGTAGTATATAAGATCTAGAATTATATATTGTAAATAAAATCATAAGAATAAGTAAGAATGACAAACAGTGATATAGAAAGTGGAAATAAATCTTGGAATTTGTGAAAAGAAACAAAATGTGTGGGTTGCCAAGAGGAAATGTAACAAGCTTGGGAAGAAGAAAATTAAATTGTAAAAACGAAACCAGATACCAAATTTAGAGAGAAAAATATAACAAAAATCAAGATAGAAACAAGCAGAACTATCGGAAACCGCTATATAACTGATTCACATACAAATGGAAAAATAAGCAAACTAGAAGAAATCTCTTACCCTATTAAAATAACAAACTTCAGTTCATGCCATTCCCAGGAACAAAAAGGGGCTTTTTACAGTGAAGCTATATTTTCCAGTATGCACGAACACTTCCAAGAAGCAGGAGAACACCAAAAAAAAAATTGCAAGGTATTTCAAAAGCTGAACTGAATACAGTGCAACGTATCAGGTCCAGAAACTCATATTGGTTATCTAATCACTTGTGTCATTTCTTTTGAACATTTAATGATTTTTGATGCTCACAGACTTTTTCATAACATTCAAACGTTCATTCAACTAGTAGGATTTATCACACATCAACAAGTTATACCATTTCATATTACTGTCCTTAGATAAGTTAGATTCCGCAGAGTAGGTCAATTTTAAGGATTTATTTCAATAAAAACAACTATTTGACGATTTTTCTGCAATCTGTGTTTTATCTATTGAGAACCTAACTATATTTTTCCCCACAAAACAGCATATTTGACATCAAGCATTGTGCTGAGTTGGCACTACTGAACCTGCTGCTGAGATTAGAGATGACTCATTCTTCATAGGCGTACCGACTGAGCTGAGATAAGGTAAAAAGATTGTTGAAAAAGGGTAAGACAACATAGCCGGAGTTTCAATTTTGTTATGATATGTAATCATTCTTAAAATTATTAAATAAAAAAGTAAATCACTGAAATAAATTCATCATAATATAATTATAAATAAAATGCACCAATCACAACAATTGGCGACCAACGCGGGCAAATGATAAATTATAAATAAATAATTAACAGACTTATCATAACAATTGTTGCCCAACGCGGAGCAGAATTGCCAAAATAATAATTAGGAGCAAGTGTAAATTTTATAAAAATTTAAAAAAAAACATTTGTTTGAAATCAAATATATTATACGGGGAAAATATAAAATTGACAGTTTATAGAATTCTTGCATTGACATATTTGTATAAGTGTTGAAAAAATGGATTCGAAAGATGGTGAAAAAGTTGGTTTGGAAGAAGGTGCAGAAGGTAGAGAGAGGGATGATCAGGAACGAGGAGAGAATAGTAATGTGAGAGGGAGTGAAATAAAAAATGAAAGAAGAGAAATGGAGAGTCAGTTTCAAAAATTGATGGATTTTATGAAAGACAAAATGAATAAAAATTCAAGAAGAATGGAAGAAAGAATGAAAGATGAAATAAAAGATTGTAAAGAAAACTAGATAAGGATGGAAGAAAAAATGGAATGAATGAATGAAAATTCAGCAAGTATGAAAGATGAAATGAAAAATGAAATGAAAGAAATAAAAAATGAAATAAAAGATAAAAGGAAAGAAAACTCAGAAAAAATTGAGAGTATGAAAAATGAAATAAAAAAGCAAATAGAAAGAATGAATGATGGAATGAGAGAAAGTATGGGAAGAATGGAGGAAAAAATGAATGATGTAATGAAAGAAAATATAGGAGTGAAAGAAAATGTGGAAAGAATGGAAAGTAGAGTGCAGTTGAAAGTAAAGGAAGTAAAAAGGATTTTTTACAAATGCATAAACAATAGAGACAAGGTAAGCAAATAATGGAGAATTTATGTATCTATCACTCAAGAAATATACTATAACAATCAAGTAGAACAAAATACAAACAAATAAAAGATATCTCAGTAGCTTTTAGTAGTAATAATGAAAAAGTTAAGAAAGACCTAAATATGCTCAAAAAAAAGATTGATACTCAACAAAAAGATACAAATATAAAATTTATCACAGTAGAAAAAGATGATAAATAGATACAAAATATAAAAATGAATTTTGATGACAAAAATAATGAACGTATGGACGATTTGAACATAACAAGTTCAGGAAACACAAAAAAACAATTTTATGTTTTCCTTTGAGGTTGCAGTCGATAGGAAATGGCCATGTAAAGAAGACTCTTCATTAAATTGTCGAGCTTTCGAAATACTTTATTTCATTAACAAGACATCGGAAAAGAACAAAATAACATTGTTAACAATGCTCTATTTTATAACTATAAAGAACTTACTAACTCGAGGTTGCTAACAGGAAAATATCGGTGCACATCACAAATAAAATCTTTAAAAATCAGTTTGTAAAAAACATCTTCGATTACTTGAAAATCTCATATTGAATATGCAGATGTATGTCGAATTTGATTGAAATACACACGTGGTGATCCCTGCAGTGGGTTGTCGAGAAAGGACCGTGAAAGCGGTCAGAATAATTGATATGATGTTAGAACCAATGAGGGAAGAGCACATGTTTATCCCACTCTCCGACGATCATCTATGGCGGGCGATTCAAAAGTTGTACAGGGACACTTTCGTCTTTCGTGTCAAAATTCAGTAGATAGTTATATATCACGCTGAGATTTGCAATATCGGAACGTTTATTCATACAATTGGGTAGATTGTTAATGTATCATTTCTAGAAAGTTTTTTCCGCTTTAAAATACAGAGTTACCAGGCTGTCACATCCGTCCTACCTACCTGAGTGTCTGAGGGAATTGAGAAAAATCCTAAAGGAAAATTCATATCCAGTAAAATTGATAAACAATATTTTATTTATCTCTGAACAACAAAATGTTAATATATCAACACAAATAGATATAAACCCTAATCATTGCCACTAACATGGCCACCAACATTGCCACTAACGATGAAGACTCCTCTACTCACCCAACATTATTAACATATAGAACTTTACCATACATTGAAGAGCTAACGCCAAAACTCATAAACATTTTCGAATCGAAAGGTCTCCGGTTTGCCAAAAAAAACTTAAAAACGATTTCGGCCTTATTTACTAAAACAAAAATTCCATTAACAGTTTCAGAATGTTCTCATGTCATATATAGTATTCCTTGTCTGAATTTTGAGAATGTCTATATTGGACAAACCAAATGAAATTAAACTCAACCATTTTAGCAATTTCAATAATCCTAGTATTTTGGCTAAGGAAAACAACCTGTATAAAAGAAACTTTCTGGAAATGATACATATTAACAATCAACCTAATTGTATGAATAAACGTTCCGATATTGCAAATCTCAGCGTTATATATAACTATCTACTGAATTTTGACACGAAAGGCGAAAGTGTCCCTGTACAACTTTTGAATCGCCCGCCATAGATGATCGTCGAAGAGTGGGATGAACATGTGCTCTTCCCTCATTGGTTCTAACATCATATCAATTATCCTGACCGCTTTCACGGTCCTTTCTCGACAACCCACTGCAGGGATCACCACGTGTGTATTTCAATCAATTTCGACATAAATCTGCATATTCAACATGAGATTTTCAAGTAGTCGAAGATGTTTTTTACAAACTGATTATCAAAGATTTTATTTGTGATGTGCACCGATATTTTCCTGTTAGCAACCTCGAGTTTTTCATGGTTATAAAAAAGAGCATCGTTACAATGTGATTTTGTTCTTTTCAGATGTCTTGATAATGAAATAAAGTATTTCGAAACCTCGACAATTTAACAAAGAGTCTTCTTTACATGGCCATTTCCAATTGACTGCAACCTCAAAGGCAAACATAATTTTATTTTGTGTTTCCTAAACTCAGTTTTTTTCAACTAGTTCAGTCAAGAGACTACCTTCTTCTAAATATATATATATATATATATATAAATATATATATATGTATATATATACATATATACATACATATACATATATACATACATATATATATGTATATATATATACATATATATATATATATATATATATATATAACTAGATTTTCTGTGGGGATGCAGTTAGGTGAAAGGGCTCTCTGAATACGCAAGCTATAGGCTATGTTTATCGCTTTCCTCAGGACGACTAAAATTATAAATAATATTGAATAACAATCTGAAATTGTATACTATTTAGGTACCCACCAACATGGGATTCAATAAAGTTAGTACATATGAGGAATATAATTTTTTTTCTTATCAAAGTGACAGTTGTATATTTTTATAAATCAAGTTGGAAAATTTTGAATATTGAGTGATATATCATTATTTTTGTTCCATTTCAGTAAATATGAACAAATTTGACTAAGATTATTCAAATCAGTTCTTTTATTCATAGACTGACTATTACAATTAATATGAATCATTTTCAAGAAAATTATTTTGGTTACATTATTCTCAGCATCTAAAATTTTGGACTTTATTTTCGATTCAACTTATTTTGTATTCGATGAAAAATTATACAAACAAATTTTTGGAACCCCTATGGGATCAAACATTTTCCCTATTTTGGCTAATTATGTAATGCATGATTTGCTAGAGAATTGTGTTTCACGAGTAAAATTCAACATACCCTTTATTGAACGTTTTGTTGATGATTTGATTCTATCAATACCTTCTGGAAGTACAGATGAAATTCTGTCAATTTTATAATTCTTATGACAAAAATATTCAATTCACTACAGAAGGAGAAACACAAAACATGTACCATTTTTAGATATGAAACTAATCAGAACCCCACAAAATACAATTGTAACGCACAAAACCAATATGTAGTAATGGATTTATAAATTATAATGCGTATCACCCACAAAAAAATTGAATAAATTTAGTGATATCTATGAAAAATAGAATCTTAAAAATTACGCATTCTAGTTTACAACACGAATCTTTAATCGAACTACAGAATATGTTATTAGAAAATTCATATCCCAAACACCTAATCAATAAATTACTTTTCAATGAAACTAATTGGTCTTCCAAAGATCCCATCTAATTCCCAGAATAAATGAAATAGAACCTCCTCTTTTCAGATCACTTCCACATATCCATGAACTTACTCTCAAATTAAATGTATTGAAGAACGAAAACTTCAAAATTGCAAAAAAATAATAATCAAAAGTCCAATGTTGTATATGAAATCTCTTGTAAGGATTGTTCTAAAAAATATATTGACCAAACCTCCAGAAGTCTCAATAGTCGTATTACATCCCATAGAAGTGACTGATGTAAACGAAACGTTAACTCATGCGCACTTTCGTGTTAATCGGAAAGACCATCGAATGGACTATAATAACACACAAATTTCAGATGCTGAGAATAATGTAACCAAAAGAATTTTCTTGGAAATAGTTCATATTAATTCTAATAGTCAGTCTATGAATGAAAGACCTGATTTAAATAATCTTAGTCAAATTTATACAAATTTTCTGAAATTGAACAAAAATAATGATATATCACTCAGTATTCAAAATTATCCGACTTGATTTATGAAAATATACAATGTACTAATTTTATTGAATCTCATGTTAGTAAGCACCTAAATAGTAAATGATTTCAGATTGTTATTCATTATAATTTATAATTTTAGTTGTCCTGAGGAAGGCTATAAGCAGCCGAAAGCTTGACGTATTGCAAAGAGTTCACTTGAAAAAAGCCCTTTTCCCCGACTGCACCCCCACAGGAATTCTACTTCTATATTACCGCCAGTCACGTATATATATATATATATATACGTGATCGTAAAGTAAACAACTCAATCACTACCTTGTTATGGATATAAAACAAAAAATCATAACAAACTAAGAAGGTCCAAACGAATCCTATGTTTGAAGAGTTGTAATGTTTGTAATCCTGATGAAGACGAGGATCCTCCCGTCGAAACGTAGAAACGTATGAATTACACGTGTTATACCAAAACAAGTTGTAATTGATTTATGAAAGTCAGATCCACAACCTAAAACCCAAATATATATATATATATATATATATATATATATATATATATATATATATATATATATACCAAATTCTTTTGGTTCAGATAAGTAAATGCTCCCGAAACAAAAATTTATTTCAACTTCCACCAAGCTAGGATGAGATAAGAAAAAAAACAGTCAAGTTTTCCGGGGCCTCACGTTTGCGCGCAACAATTGCGCAACACCTTTCATTCTTTAAATCACAAATTTGAAGAATCTGATTAGATTATAAAAGAAGAAATCACTTGGCCGATAGGCTGCTCAGTTTGACTCGGTATGGTCGTGAGTAACGTTCAATCAAATAACTTTTAATAGTTTTTTCAGATTTGGCCACTAGAAAAATTATTCAATAATTAACTTGACTGGTTCGATATTTGGGCGCCAGACTTGGAAAAGACAAAAGCCGAAGATAAGGCAATACATAAAATAAGCAAATGTTACCTAGCTTGTATGGAATTGCAGAATTAATATACAGGAACTCAAATTTCATTCCCTCTACAGAAAATAATTCAGAGTTGTGAACAAAAAAAAATGGAATGAACAATAACAAATGAAAGTTTAGGAATGAAATTTGGACATTTTCATTGCATTTTCTGATTCCAGCCGAAGATGGTCATTGGTATAGTTATACCTGAGGTACTAATTAGGTTCGGATATCAGCTGAAGATGGTCTTCGGTGGAAGAGATTTAGAAGGCTGGTTTGTTCGATGTTGGTCTCAGCACAGCGGTTACGATCGTGATCTTAGACGGGTGGTCGTATTGATTGCGACACCTTTTATTTGCTCACCCGTGAATGTGATAGGTTTCACGGACAAGGTGGAAAAAAACAAATTGTTATCAAGGTTGAATCAACGCAGTTAAAATTCGTGATAGATAAAAAAGTCGAAGAAAAAAGTTTATATAACCTCAAAATCCATGCCCGAAGGATATCTGAAAATTACGTGGAAATATGATTCAAATACAAAAATATGGTAATGGATATTGTAATCGAGAAATAGAATTAGGCCGTTCGGAGACTCAAGGATGAGCCACGATATTGCGAAAAAAAAATAGGAAATTTATAATTTCTTAACACATGCCATATGATTTTACTATCTGCATAGTTATAATCTCAGGTAAACGAAAAATAAGTTGATGAATAAACAATTCAACAAGCAGAAATAGATATATAGACAAATTCAATCTCTACACCCTGTTACTCCCAAGTCCAAAAATCAAGAGATCGATAATTCATCCCGTTTCCTAAACCAAAGTTTCGCATGTTTTTCTGCAACACCAGTCTCGTTGTTTTTTTATTCAAAAAGCTCTCGTGCGAAACAAAACAAATAAAAGATTCATACTTGATTCCTAAAATGTCACTGGAGAGTGACTAACAACATCACACGGGTTTTTAATTTGACAGTGACTATTGACTCACCACCGGAAAGTTACTTCAAAAATTATTTTATGGATGTTTATTTTGCAATGTATATAGATGTAACGAAAAGTTCGTTACAATCTTCACGAATTTTTGGCCAGTAATATAATTCCAAGATACGGGAAAGGATTTAAGATATTCCTAAATGAGCAGTAGTTTCATTATTATGATAGAATTTGAACATTTCGGGTCGATTGGCAAAGGGCACGACAATTTTCCGATCAGTTAGATTACTAACTAGATTATGGTAAGAAAATATATGTTTATACATAATACCATTTTCGACACGAAGAGAGGAATATGCTTCAGGGCTGCCCTTGATTTTCCGAATAAAAAAAGTATACCATGTATCAGGCTGAAAGGTAGAAACATCAATAACCAAAATTTCGGCAATAGAACGGGATGAGGCATCCACCACTACGTTCAAAGAATCTTTGAGATGCTTAATGGTCGAACTGAGATAGTTTTACCGCCCATCTGTCAAACGTCCAAAGGGGTTAGAAAAATTATGAAAGTAGATAAAGGAGGCATGGTCAGTTTCAATAGTGAATTTGGTACCTTCAATATAGCTTCGGAATTTTTCTATGACAAAAATGACAGCCAACAGTTACTTTTCAGTAACGGTATACTTACGCTGACAAGCAGCAAGGGTCTTACTTGCAAAAGCCACGGGATGTTCTACACCGTCACATTCTTGATACAGAATCGCACTTACCCCTGTATCAGAGGCATCGCACTGAATCACAAATGAATATGTGAAATCAGGACTAGCTAACACAGGAGCAGACGTGAGACGAGATTCAATTTCAGAAAAAGCTTCCTTCGCTTTTGGTGTCCAAGTTATTGGTTGATCTTTTTTCCGATCATGAAAAAGATCAGATATAGGCGAACAAATATTAGAGAAATTCTCAATGAACCGACGATTCTAACTAACGAGACCTATCGAACGTTAGATTTCGGAAGTACTTTTGGAAGTTTGATGGTTGATGATAGCAGAAACTTTCTCAGGCCTCTGAAGCCTTGTCATACCACAACCAAACCAAGATAAATAAGAGAGGGGCTATACAATTCTCACCTTAGTAATATCATAATATAATTTTTTATTCTCAAACCATGCATTGACATGAGGAAGCCAATAAACGTTGCCGATAGCTCGACGTATTCCAAAGAGTATTTCTAATCAGTTCTCCACCTGACTGCAAACTCATATATATATATATATATATATATATATATATATATATATATATGTATATATATATATATGTATATATATATATATATATATATATATATATATATATATATTATTATGATGGGACTAATTTGTTATAATGATTGTTATTGCTAGTTATTCATTTTTATTATTTGATAACTAATCATGATACAATATTTGTGATGATAGATTAGTTTAATTGATTTCCTTCTTTACCTGTTGATTTGGAAAAGTAAATACCTATCTTATGATAGGTATTCATTATTGTTATCAATAATGAATATCCGGCTATGTTGTTCTTACCCTTTTTCACACTCTTTTACTTTTTTCCAGCTCAGTCGGTACGCCTATGGGGTATGACGTATCTCCATTTTCACGGTAGGATTCAGTATTGCCAACTTGTTGCTCTGCTTGAAGTTAAAGATACTGTTTTGTGGGAAGATTTGTGATCAGGTGATCTATAGATAAATCATGAATTCAGAGAATCGTCACATAGTGATTTGTTTATTGAAATAAATCCTTAACATGATCTAACCTGCGATATCTAACTTATTTTCAATCAAAACAGTGAAATAAAGTAGTAAAAAACTTGCTTATGTGTGATAAAATAATTTGTGAGCATGAAAAAGATAAATAATGTTCAAATGAAGAGACACAAGTGATCCAAATAGCCAAAAGAAGTGTCTGGCACTAATATGTTCACTTTATATAGTTCTGGTATGAAACACCTGCCAAATTTCCCTGATGAGTGTTTTCCTGACTTTCGGAAGTCTTCTTCAAATATGGGAAAGTGCAGCTCCCCTGTAGAGAGCCCCCTTTGTTACTGGCAACGTCACGGACAAGATTTTTGTTGTACTTATCAGGTATGTAGTTCCTCCTTGATGGTTCAATTCCAATTCCTCTCTGGATGCGTTTTATAACATTTAATGATTGATTTGATTGGTTTTTCCTTGTATTTTCTTCTTCAAAATTTCGTGATTTCGTTTTCACATATTTTTCTCATCTTCTTTCCAAGCTTGTTATTTCTACTCTTGGCAACCCTCACTTTTTGTTTATTTTCACTGATTCAAGGTTTTTCCCCACTTTCTGTATCACTTTTTCTTGTTTTGAATATATATACATATATATATATATATATATATACATATATATATATATATATATATAGGGAGGAATTTAATGGAGATATCCTTCAGAGAAAAGTGCTAACCGTAGACACGTGTTTCGGGCTCTCGGCCCTCATCAGTACGGTGGAGAAGTGCAAGGATGAACAACACTTGGTAGAAAACAACAAATCAACGGAATCAACAAACAGAAGCCAGCCGCTCATTTGTGATTACGGTCAGCAGACCCTGAATTCCAGGGCAACAACCAACGTCACCACGGAGGCAGCTATAGCTACATGCGTGACAACCGACATACTCTAGGTTTCGAGTAATCTTTACTCCTCTCTTTTTGAGGATATTTTTTTTGTTCAACTACATTTTACTATCTTCACTTTGTACTCTTCTAGTACCTTTCAATAATTCATCAAAGATTATTCTAGTTTCACATATTGAAAGATTTTTTAGTGGAAATTCTTTTGGGTGTTTTTTTTTGTATTGTTCAGTGAATTATTTCACAATACTTGCCCTCAATTCTTGAAGATTTATTTCCTGTTATAGATTTTGCTAAATATCTCAATTGCTGCTTGAGAGAAATACATCATTTGTTACTTATATTTTCCCAGTCATTTGTAGGCACTAGTTTAATTTTTTGGGTTCGTTAAATCAAAATTAGAACATTAGCTTGAGGTTCAAAAATGTTCTTCGTTCTCCCCAAATAGTAACTATTTCTGATTCCCATCGTCTTATTCAAATGTATATACCACTGAGTGAAGCCAAATACTGAGGATAGAAGGACACAGCAGCCACTTTCAACCTGTTCCGTGAACATATCACATTCACGAGAGAGCGAATACAAGGTGTCGCAATCAATACGACCACCCCTCTGAGACCCTATCGTCACCGTTGTGCTGAGAACAACAACGAACAAAGCAGCCTCCTGAGTCTCTTCCACCGAAGACCACCTTCAGCTGAGATCCAGCCTGACTAGTACCCCAGGTATAACAGTAGCAACGACCACCTTTGGCTGGAATCAGATATTCAGATGTAAATGTTCAAATTTCAATGGACCCTTCCCAAATTGGAAATTATAATTTTTTTCTTAATTCTTGTGAATTCACCATCATACTCCGATTGTAATTGTTCATTCCATTTCTCTGTTCATAGCTCTTTCATCGTTGGAATAACAGAAATAGATTGTTTAATTTATTCTCTGCTGATTTATTTTGCCTTCCTATACAAGCTACGAAATATTTGCTCATTTTATGTATTTTCTCATCTTTGACTTTCGTCTTTTGCAAGTCTGGCGCCCAAATACTGAACAAGTTAATTGGTAAATATTTTTTGTAGTGGCCCAATCTGAAAAAACTATTGAAATTTAGTAATTGAACCTTACTCACGACCTCACCGAATAAAACTGAGCAGCCTATCGACCAATAATCTCAACGGTTAGAATATTAAGAAATAAATGTTTACCCTGAGGAAGGATACTCCTTAGATATCACAGAATTGTGAACTCAGCTTCTCATCCCTGGAATTCTCCTGGTACTAAACATACGGCCCCAGTCAGGAAGGTAAAAATTGTTCCAATGATTTATTACCAATTACCTGGTACCTGAAACTTTCATAAGCGTGGAACTGTCTTCACCAAATAAACGTTGAACTGTTGTTCACAACAAGACAAGCTCTTCAGCTGTGCAAAATAACGAAAATATTTATAGCATGAAAAACATCAATCTTTAAAAAAAAATGTTATTGAGGTTATACCAAAGCAATTAAATCCGTTATATGCGAAAAAGTCGAGCACGACTTGCTAATTCAAATTTAAATGAAGAAAAATTTATATATAACCCCAAAATTCATGCCCGAATGTTATATGAAAATTACGTGGAAATATAAGTTAAATCCAATAATACGGTAATAGATATTACAATCGAAAAATAATTAGTTCGGAAACTTGAGGATGAGCAACGATTTGGGATTCATAACCTCTCAACACATGCCATATGATTATACTATTTGCATAGTTATCATCTCAGGTGAACAAACAATAAATTAATGAATGACAATTCAATAAGCAGTAGATATACTCAACCAATTTCGATTTAACATATATTCAAAGGTAATTACCCACCGGGGATAAATTCACTATCCAACACACCCGTTGATTCAAAAAGCCAAAAATCAAAAGTATTTTTTTTTCACGACGACAACTTCACATGTTTTTTTCGCAAGACTAGTCTCGTTTTTTTCATTCCAAAGGTACTCATGTGAAACAAAACCAAAAACGATCCATACTCGATTCGTGAATTTATTCCAGTGACGTTATATGCCCGTGACTCCTGACTCAGCGCCGCTTTATCAGCCGATTGCGAAAGAGTGTGCATTGATTCAACTGAATATAATAGGATGGAACGAAAAATTCGTTCATCCCATAAACGAGATTCTTTCAATTCTTTACCCAAATCAGAAAGCTCAGACACAGTTCTTGGATCTTGTGAAGCCAAGTTCGAAATGACGAAAGGTGATAAATTTCTACGAATTTTCCCAACTCTTGTTCCTTTATCGGATATGTTAGTTAAGCGATTAGAGAGACCTTCCATAGATGAAATGAACAAAGCTACCCTTTCATTAGAATCTTGAGTTCTTGAATTTATTTCAAGTTCTAAGTCTCCTTCATAAAAATTAGGAGGGAACTTCTTCTTGAGTTCTGTGACAATCTCATCCCTATTATCGAATTTACTTTTATTGTTGACAAACCTTTGAATAAATCACAAGCAGAATGAAAAAGTTTCGTTTTTGAAACACCTCGTGCTTCTCGCAAAAATTAAACATTTTCTAAAATTGAGTTGACTGATTCTTCCTGATTTGAGCCAGTGGGCAACTGATCTATTTTTAGAGAATACATTAGCGGTATTAGGAGATATTGCAGTTTGATGAGACAGTGCAGTAGGAGTGGAAGTACTTGCAGAAACTTTCAAATCAAAATCAGCTTTCAATTACAACACCATAAACTGAATTTCTTTTCTTGCAGAATTTTCATCTTCATCATTTACAACCAATCTTGATAAATGAGCTGAACGATAGAGATTCGTTTGAAAGTCGGATCTTCTTTAGATCCACTAGAATCAGTCATGACCTGGATTACATCATCGATACTTCCTTTTATTTCGATAACATTCTGCGCTTGTGCGTATGGATAAGTGAAGCCACCAACGAAGCTTCTATTCGCATTTTCTTGACTTAGAAGCCCTCTTAAAATTTTTCGTTTAGCAAGTTACATTCACCTTTTCCACGAACACTATGGGAATAGCCAAGTCACCATTTTCGCAACTCAGCATTTCCATGGGAAGCTTGCAGAGTCGACATTTTTCCAAGAACTTCATATCATCATTTTACTTGTTAGACATGATCTTCTCTCATTATTGTAGTTAGTCTAGATTTGATTCTTGAATTGTTCACATCTAAATATTTTTGTAAATGTATTTGAATAAAAGTTTTTTTAAAGTTAATTCCGGCTCGAGTTATATAATTGGCGCAGTCGGTAGGATTGTTACGAGAATCCAACGCGGATAACTTTTCTATTTCAATAGTTAAGTAACAATCGTGAAAAGTTCCTACGGTTCGATTGAAGAAAACGTATGTTCCCTGGAGACGAAGCCGGAATACCAACAATCCATCAGAAACCAGGCCAGTACCAGATGCCGAAAAGGATCGTACTGTAAGTCATTTTTGATTTTCATGTCAGACTCCTCTAGTTTCTCTCCATCCTTTAGTGAACGTGAAGTAAACTCAGAGCTAGATATAAATTCATTGACGAATATTTTAAGCAATTTTTCACTGAACGAAAGTACAATTTCAAATCCAATTGGAATAAATAATATCGAAAAATCATGCCAGCAGTTCCGAATTTCACAAAGGTCCATGCTGAGACCATTCCAGAGTTTGACGGCAATGTTAATGAACTTAATTTTTTCCTCGAAAGCGTGAACAGCATTGTTACGCACTTTTTTAATAATGAAAATTCAGGAGATTATCAAAATGTAATAATATTCAGAACAATCATTAGCAAACTGAAAGGTCCAGCACGAGAAGTTGTGAATATAAGTTGTGTTAATAATATCGATGAAATTAAAAATGAACTTATTCGTAACTTCAGTGATCCGAGAAATGAAAACTGTCTGTCTTTGGATTTAAACAATTCGAGACAATTACCGAACGAAACTCCATACCAATTCCATGACAAAGTGAGGAAATTGCTAAATACAATTTCAAATTATCTTGCTATTCACGAACCTGATATAAATATTAGGAAATTCAAACAGGGCATGTATAACCAACAGGCCCTTGAAGTATTTTTAGCGGGGCTAAGAAACCCCATAGGTGTAATGGTTAGAACTAAAGAACCTAAAACTATGCTAGAAGCAATCAATTTCATAAGGAAAGAAGACAATATAAAATATTTACAAGATTCTTTTTCTTCGGTTCAATCCAATTCACATTCCAATGTACAAGTGAGGAAACAATCTCACCCAATACATCAAAATCAAAGCTCTCCTAGGCCATTTCAAACCAATCAACAAAGAACATTTAAAAATTTCAACCAGAATTTCAGGTATCAAAACCCTCGATTTTCCAATACCCCTCAGCAAAATTTCTCATCTCAATATAAACCTTCTTTCCCGACGGGACCAATCAATGTCCAGCCGAGACCAAATTTCATTCAAAGTTTCCCAAGTAACCAACAAGTTTCTGGCCCACCAAAAAATGTTTGGAAACCCAATCCAAACTCAAATCCGAATCAATACAAACCTACCCCGATGAGTACTACCACTAGACAGTTCAGTGCAAATCAACCCATAAACCAAAATCGTAAATGGGTTTCCGAAGAACTATACAATACCGAATATCTTGATGTTTCCAACCCTGACGAAGAATGTCCCTCAGAATCCCCATATGATTATTCAGAGCAGCCCTCTGATGAAAATTTGGAATTCGTTGAATATGTATCTAATGAAAATCGCGAGCATTTTCGAGTGGCCTCCCCCACAGGACACACAAATAACATGATCGAATTCCACAACTTGTTTGACAAAGGACAACAACCGTACATCAATATCAAAATCCACCCCTAAAATTGCTCATCGATACGGGAGCTACTGAATCATTTTAGATCCCGAAATAATTGAAAATATTTTGCAAAATATAAAATTCGTGATCCTTTGTCGTTTCAACCTCATTCGCTTCTTCAAAGCATGAATTTTCAGTAACCATACCTAGTTTTGAGGAATTTAACGAAGATAAAATTATGAAATTCTACGCATATAAATTTCACAATGTTTTGATGGACTTATAGGAATCGATCTCATCCAATCACTAAACGTACAATTAGACTTCTCAAATTCAAGATTTATCACGCCTAATTCAGAATTGATTTTCAAATATTTGCAAAATTTCAATGAAACATTTTCATCACAAAAACCCCCTTCATCAGATAATCAAACCAACAAAGACCAAGAATTCGACACAGAATCAATAGATGTAAAAATTGACGAAAATCCAGATCTCAATGACGCTGATTTACGAATTGACGATAATAACCCTGAAAATAGAGACGAAGATGAAAACGAGACTGTACATACCAGTTACGAAAATCCGACTCTCGTAATTCCAATATCAGAAACTCGTATCAATTATTTTCAAAATCAGTTGTTTCTGAAAATAGTTTTTCATTCCCCAGAGTTACCAAAAATAAAACGGCTAGTTGAAAACAAAATAAGAACTTCAATTCAAATATCCGAAGACAACTTCGAACACGATAATATACAGACATTCAAAGAATTTATCACCACAAACAAAACATTTTCAATAAATTTGGATAAACAAGCTTCCATTCCAAAATTGTGTAAAATACTGAGTGACACATTCAAAAACTCTGCCTTCAAACTCATTATTTGTAATAATGTAGTTGAAGATTTCAAATCCACAGAACAAGTCGAAATGGTAAAATTGTGCCACGAAGGTAAAATTAATCATCGTGGTATCAACGAAACTAGACAAGAACCACTGACCTACGAACCGAAAAAACAAATTTATCACAAGACTAGGGCGCGAATTAAAATAAGCCCCCGATTTAGAACTCATCTTGTACATAAAAATGAAGAAATAACAGTGAAATTAATAAACCCTCAAATGAAACTCTACGAACCTATCATAAAAATAATCTCAGAAGACCCCTTCTTAATCAGGATAAAATCACTTTACAGACTTCTTCTCGCCCTGGCGGCAGTCAACGAAGCTCAAGAAATTAAAGTCACCAGCCTCTCCTCAAATCCTGGCATCTTACCCTACAAATTGGGAAATGCAAAATTACGAAATTTCTTTCATACGTTTATTCATTTCTATGATCTAGAACCCATAGAAAAAGAATTTCGTAAAATTAGTGAACAATGGAACAATGTCAAATCTTTAATCCAGAGTAGAAATAGCTTTTATATGGAAGAATTGAAAAATTTCAATAATGATATTTCTTTCCAGTTGACTCTTGCAGAACAAAACTTAGTTTTTGAACCCAAACAGAAGATCAAAAAGGGTATATTCAATGGAATTGGTACAGTTTTCAAAACAATTTCTGGTAATTTAGATGCCGAAGACGGAAAAAGATATGATGACGTAATCAATACTTTAAAATCAAATCAAAACAATATTGCAACCACCCTCAACAGGCAGATTTCATTGACAACAAAAATCATTGATGATTACAATACTCTCTCTCGCTAATTAAGCAAAATGAAGAAATGATAACATCCAAAATAATCGAACTCGATGCTGAACTTGAAAACTTAAATTTGACTTTAACGGTTACATTACAGCCAAAACCTCTTTGGATCAAATAAATGCAATTTTGAACATTCTATTAGGGATACTATCAAACTTAGAAAATGCTATAACCTTCGCGAGAATCAATACTGTTCATAATAGCATATTAAAAATCGAAGATCTTCAATTCATCATTCAAATACTTCTTAAACATCATTCACCTGAAAAACTATTATTTGGAAACGATAACTCTAGCATCCATGAATACTATGAAATTTTGGAAGTAGAATCATATCATTCTAACAGTCGAATAGTCTTTATCGTTCATTTCCCAGTAATGTTCCCAGAAACCTATTCATACTACCACCTATACTCTGTACCAACCGAGAACAAAACCATCCCTATTCCCTCCAAACCTTATCTGGCAATGGAAAGCAATTTTTATCAGTACGAAGACACCCCATGCCAAAATACACACCCAGTGTATTATTGTACCAATGGAAGGCCAATCGAACAATCGAGGCAAATCGATTGTACATACCAGCTACTCCATCTGAAGAACGAAGAGCCGAACACCTGCGAGCCCGTCCCAGTACCAATCGAACATGAAATCGTCGAACAGATCAATTCTGCCCATTACATCGTGATATTTCCTGAACCCACCAAAGTGAAATTCAACTGCCAAAAGAGCGACCTTGCCACCCTCAGAGGTCCTCATTTCATCGAAGTACCCATTGGTTGCAGCTTCCAGACCCCAAGGAGTATTTATTCCAACAACGAGGAAACAATAACCGGACAACCCTTACTATTGCCAGCAGTAAAAACTTCCAAAGTCATCCAAAAACATCAACACGAACTGGCCATCCACAACATACCTCTAGATCAAGTGCATCGACTCCAGAGGGACCAACAAGAAATCCACCGAATCACCCTGAAAACTTCCACAGGGACTCCAGCTTACCTTTGGACGGCCCCAATATACATCCTATTAGTCGCATTATCAATTATCCTACTGGGTCACTTCCTGAAGACCAAATATTGAGAGGGAGCCAAACAAGCCAACCCACCATGAAAAGTCGTCCACGAGGAATTCCCAAACTTACATCCATTTCAAGGGCCACCGATGAAGACGAATGAACCGATCCACCCCATATATGGATCTTTCTGAGAAGGCAGGAGTTACATTCACCTTTTCCACGAACACTATGGGAATAGCCAAGTCACCATTTTCGCAACTCAGCATTTCCATGGGAAGCTTGCAGAGTCGACATTTTTCCAAGAACTTCATATCATCATTTTACTTGTTAGACATGATCTTCTCTCATTATTGTAGTTAGTCTAGATTTGATTCTTGAATTGTTCACATCTAAATATTTTTGTAAATGTATTTGAATAAAAGTTTTTTTAAAGTTAATTCCGGCTCGAGTTATATAATTAGCATCTTCATCACCAGTAGGCTCCACTCCACGAATTTTGAAATCATGAGTCAACTCATTTGTTTTCAAGTGATTTAAATTCATGTTGGATTTGGAAAACTGTTCAAAAATCAAAAGTTAATGGTCAGCAATAAGATAAAAATATATATAGGCAGTCTGATAACGATATAGACAATATGTTAAAAAATATATAGGTGGTTAGATAACGATAAAGGCAATACGATAACGATTTAGGTCATATGGGTTGAATAGGCAGTACGATCACGAAGAATCAAAGATAGATAATAAACAAAAAATTATAAACATATATACAGTGTGTCTCACTTCTCATGGACACACCCCCCCATATCTCCCGTAATTATTCGAGTAGAATTAACTTTCATGATCGTCAGATATATCGAAGATGGGTCTGAATCTTTCTAGGGGTTAACCTGAGTGACATATACTGCGCGCCAGAGGCGATGGATATACCGATTTTTGGAAAAATAATATTAGGGGGCAAGGTAGGCTCAAAATTCTCCCGGACTCGTGATCAGGACATCAACTTCGGTAACAATCCATATTTTCGCTGAAAAATTTTCAGTTCTGGAAAATCCGAATTTGTCTCACTTCTCATGGAAACGCCCCCATATCTTCCGTAAGTATTGAAGTAGAATTCTGTAATTTTCACGATCGTTAGATATACCAAACATGAGTCTTAATCTCTTCTGAGGTCAACCTGAGTCACATACACTGCCCGCCAGGGACGATGGATAGAACGATTTTTGCGAAAAATAATCTTAGAAGGCAAGATAGGCACAAAATTGATTACTCTCGTTTCGAACGTCCATCGTTTTGGTGGATTTGGAACGTTTTTACGACGTTTCTTATGCTTGTATCTGCAATCGTCTTCAGGTGAATACTGACAAGCTTGGGTGCTACTTACTTATTTATATGTTGTCGATGCAATAGTGAGTGTGATTTCGCGCGGCGTGGTGATGCGTAAAGTTTCGCGCCTCTGCAGTTCGCCAGAAAGGGCAATTAGGATTTCCATATGCTCTTGATCTCAACGATTGGTTGACTGAAAGCATTATTGTCTTCGATGTAGGTATATCTAACGATCGTGAAAATTTCAGAATTCTGCTCCAATAATTACGGAATATACGGGGGCTTGTCCATGAGAAGTGAGACGAATTCGGATTTTTCAGAACAGAAATTTTTCCAGCAAAAATATGGATTGTGACTAGAGTTGATGTCCTGATCACGAATCCGTAAGCATTTTGAGCCTATCTTGCATCCTAATATTATTTTTCGCAAAAGTCGTTTTATCCATCGCCCCTGGCGCGCAGTGTATGTCACTCAAGTGAACCCCAGAAGGGATTCAGACTCACCCTCAGTGTATCTAACGATAATGAAAATTTCAGAATTCTACTCTAATAATTACGGAAGATACGGGGGTGTTTCCATGAGAAATGAGTCAAATTGGGATTTTTCAGAAATGAAAATTTTTTGGCGAAAATACGGATTGGTACCAAAGTTGATGTCCTGATCACGAATCCGTAAGAATTTTAAGGCTATTTGGCCCCCTAATATTATTTTTCGCAGAATGTCACTCAAGTTAATCCCAGGAGAGATTTAGAGTAATTCTCGGTATATCAAACGATAGTGAAAATCTCAGAATTGTACTCCAATAATAACGGAAGATACGGGGGTGTTTCCATGAGAAGTGGGACACACTGTATATTTATATATATATATATATATATATATATATATATATATATATATATATATATATATATATTATATATTATATATTATATTATATATATATATAGTTTATATATAATATATATGTATATATATATATATATATATATATATATATATATAAACAGTGGGGAATAACGGGGATCTTCAGTCAGCACAAGTGTTGAACTATGAAAAACTCTTTAATACGATGGACCGAGCTTTCGTTTCAATTTTGAAACTTCTTCAGGGTCAGTAATCTGAGTGGATGATAAATGAACATTAACTTCAAAGAAAAAACGTAAAATATGTAAAAATTGTCGGAATGGTGTTATATCTTTGTCACTCGAAGCGTCAAAGATATAACACCATTCCGACAAATTTTTACATATTTTACGTTTTTTCTTTAAAGTTAATGTTCATTTATCATCCACTCAGTTACACCCTGAAAAGTTTCAAATTGAAACGAACTCGTCCATGTATAAAGAGTTTTCATAGTTACTTGCTGTCTGAAGATCCCCGTTATTCCACTGTTCATATCAATTTTCAGTCGTTATTTCTAAATTTATATATATATATATATATATATATATGTATTATAATATATATATTATATATATATATATATATATATATATATAATACAATTTCTCTTGAAACAAAAATTCATTATGTCTTCCACCAAGCTAGGATACGAAAACAAAGAACAATCAAGTTTTTAGGGGGCCCACGTTGGGCGCCAATTGTGCAACACCTCATTCTTCATTTCACAAATTTGAAGAATATGATCAAATTGTAAGAGAAGAAATCACTTGGATGATATGCTGCTCAGTTTGACTCGGTAAGGTCGTGAGTAAGGTTCAATTGAATGAATTTCAATAATTTTTTCAGATTAGGCCACTAGAAAAATTATTCATTAATCAACTTGATTGGTTCCATACTTGGGCTCCAGACTTGCAAAAGACAAAAGTCAAAGATAAGAAAATATATAATATAAGCAAATGTTACCTATCTTGTATGGGAAGGCAGAATAAATTAATAGGAACTCAACTTGACAAATTTTTTCCCTTCTATACAAAATAATTCAGAGTTGTGAACAAAAAAAATGGAATGAAAAATTACCAGTGAAAAAATCACAAGTTTAGGAGTGGTCAATCAAAATTTGAACATTCACATTGAATTTTCTTATTCCAGCGCCGAACATGGTCGTTGGTACAGTTATATCTGAGATAGGGTCGGATATCAGCTGAAGATGGTCTTCGGTGGAAGAGACTCAAAAGGCTGGTTTGTTCGCTATTGGCC
>JAFIRS010006931.1:0-30188 GCA_018342105.1 Gonioctena quinquepunctata | reverse complement strand
ACAAGTCCGATGCGATGCGCAATCTGTATGGATTTGGGGGATTCTCTTGACATTCAGCGCACTCATCAATAATCGCAGTTCATTCTTAGCTCTCTCACAGGACAAACGCCCTCCTCGCTTGGAGAGTACAAGGATTCATGAAGGTCATGACTGCACAGAATATGTATGCCTACACCACAACATTAGTCAAGGTCAAACAAACATCGAGATCAAATCTTGAGGTTGCCGAAACAATCCCAACATCAAAACTTAATGTTATGAATCTCAAGGTCATATTCAAGGTCAAGTCGAATCTCAAAGTCGACCAAACCCAATATCAAAACTCAATGACAAATCTCAAAGTCAAATCTCAAGGTCAAACACACACACACTGCACACCTGCAACTATTCAAGGTCACACGTGACGTCATAGTGGTGGGGGGAGACCCAGAACCGGCTTAAATCTCCTACTCACCGAAATCATGTACACCTGCCAAATTCCAAATCAATCAAACAATTAGAAGTGGGTCAAATTTAACTTGCAAGATTTGATTACAGACAGATATCGGGACAGTTGAAACTAAAAATGAAAGCTTGTAAAAAAATATTCGACCCCAAAAACCCCCTCATACCAATTTTGAATAGAATCGGACCATAATCACAAAACTCGTCCGCCATTTTGGAGCCGCCATGTTGAATTTCGATAACAAAATCATACTGAATTGTCACCAAAATAATGAACACCTGCCAAATTTCAAATCAATCGGACGATTAGAAGTGAGTTCAACTTGCAAGATTTGATTACAGATAGACACACACATACAGTCACCGGGACAGTTGAAACTAAATAAAAGCTTGTAAAATGATACATTTTTTATTCATTTTACTCGTTTGTTGGGGATCTAGTTCCTTGAAAATTACTTTAGACAGTGCTAATGAACATTGCACCCATTGTTTTTGGATTTGAAACTGTGAAAGAAATAAAAAATATCACCTTAGGTCGATAACTCTCAATCCATCAATGAATACCTGCTCTGCCAACTGTTCTTTGAAACATTTCTAAAGCAGGTCATCTTGAAGGCCTCAGTAGCCTTTTCTTCATCGTCCCATCCACTGAGTGTTGCTGCAGCTTCAAACTGCATAAGATATAGGGAGCATGGCAACTACCCATCAAAAGTTGGTGGTTTTAAAGGATTTTGCGATGTGGCAACCCTGTCACGGTGGTCTTGGCTTTGCAAAGGAGCAAATTTTTTTTCTAGTTTTTTTCAAATGTTGCATTGTTTTCTCATGTATCATCCACACTTCTTTCTTTGCTTCTTCTCAGAGTGTCTTGACTTCTTTTTTTAACTCCAAACTGTGTTGATTTCGGCCTCAATTTCATCAACATATGCCAGGCCCATAATTTGTCTCTCAGTTTTCTGGATAACCTGCTCGAAAAATCCTTTCTGTTGTTCTGTACGGTATAATCAGCAGAGTAATCAAAGATAGCTGTTTTTTCTTGTAGAACCTGTTACTTATTAGTTTGTTTGGAAATATGGAGAGGATGTTCATAAAATCAGCCTGTGTTTTTAAACCATTCCATCCACAGATAAATTTTCCCTGGTGAGTTCAAGTTAACTACCGACCAATTTCGATAACACCGATTTTTGGCAAATTATTTGAAATCATAATCAAAGACGGCCTAAACTCGTTCTTTATTATACATTACAATTACAATTTTCATGAGTGTGATTTCGGCTTTAGATGAAACTGTTCCACTATACAAACAATTGAAAGATTCGTGTCGAATATAGTTGAGGGCTTTGAGGCTGATCATCATACGGTGGTGTCTATGTGTGACTGTGTCTCGCACAAATTACCAGTCAACAAACTACAATTCTATGGTATACGTGGAACTGCATTGAAAATTTTCGAATCATATCTGACTGGAAGAAAACGAGCTGTTCTAATAGATAACTGTTATTCTGAAATTGAAAACATCCATTTTGGGGTTCCACAAGGTTCTATCCAGTTCTATTAATTATCTATGTCAATGATACACTTCATTGTATGTGAAATAAAATGTAAATAGATAGGAATGATATTTCGTGATATTTATTTATGTTCTTCGATTTGGTGGACAGTAAGTCAATCCTGCATTGGTTCAACTTCGGGTACAAGAAATTGAAGAATTGCACAGTTGATGGTATTTTCTCCTAATTTGACAACCCTTGCCTGCCAGTGTATAAAATGTAGGAATTGTTTGAAATGATTATCATCAGCTTGATGAGATCATATGGTTGGAGTATGTTTGTATGATGGAATTCGAAGGACCTTAGGAATAGAATTTAAGTGACACGTTCCTTTTTCAAATGTTCAATTTGCAGGTTCAAATACAACAATACAATTGATAATGAGAGCGAAACTAACAAATTCCTTTTTTTAAATTGGTCACACAACTGTCAGTGATAATAATTGTTTCTGTAATACAAAGAATAAATCAAAAATAGATCAGGGCAGGTTTCCTACTTCATGGCTGGTCTCATACTTTATAACAACATTTTTAACCATATTTGAACAGTATGTGTCCAACCAAAAGTCTTTATTATGCAGATGATTGCTATCTTCATGTCTCTGACTGTCTGGACAAGAATTCCCAGGATTTTTTCAGAAAGAGCCGAAACATGGTTCGTTGCTAATTTCTTGAAACTCAAAGAAAATCAAACTCAAAATATTGTTTTCCCAACTAACAACACAATTGCCAACTATTCAGAGTGAAATTAGGTACTTGGAATTGTTATGGACAATACGAAGTTAAAATGGTCATCTCATATTGAGCATTTGAGTGAAAAATTGAGCTCAAATATCAACTTTTTACGGAAATTGAGTAGATTAGCTAACCTGTCAGCATTGAAAACAGCCTACTTTGACTCATTCCACTGCCCCATTAACAACGGTGTTACTCTCTGGAGAGACGCGATTGACGCTGTTTCAGACTTCAGAAACGAGCATCAAGAATAATAGAAAGAGTTGTCGTTGTCGTTTTGAACACCTCAAAATATCAACTTCACTATGTATTTACATTCCCAATTGTTTGCTAGATATTCACAAGAATAATTATTCAACGAGGAACCGTAACTTGATACTACCATCCAATGACCTCTGAACGCAACACTGTAGTAGATGTGAAGTTATACAATAAACTGCCATCGCATATCAAGGAATTACCCATCCATATGTTTGAGAAAAAAAATACGAATATGTTTGCAACCGCACTGCTTCTACTCGGAGTAGTTGGAGGCCGATGTGAGTTCATGGAAATGACATCTTAATAAAATTAACCACTCTAAAATATGTCAAGAAATTGTTAAGTGTAATTTGTATTGCATGTAAATTTTACTATTTGATTGTTTATTTTCTGACCACAAATTGAATTTTTGTAAAGTGGCTTGAATAAATAAATAATTTTCATTCACGAAAGCCAAAACAAAAAAAATTGTTGCAATTTGCTCACACTGCCATTTTCTGTTTCTAGGTACCGGCTTGCAGAGAATCTTTGAAAAACTTTGGTCTCGACTATATTGACTTATATCTCGTTCATTGGCCTTGTGCTCAGAAAAATGTTGGTAAATTTGATAACGGACTGCCATTCCAAAACGCAATTTATACAGATTATGATATTGTTCGTACTTGGAAGGGCATGGAAGAATGTGTGAGACTTGGATTGGTGAAGAGTATCGGCCTATCCAATTTCAACAGCAGACAAATTCAAAAGATTATAAAAAATGCCACGATTCAGCCTGTGGCGAATGAAGTAAGTATTTGAAAATATATATTCAGAGGTTATATAACTAGTGCTACGATTATCATCGGTGATAGCAGCGAGTTATAACCGATGAAAATAGTACGACTATTTTCTTCGGTTTTAAAGAGTGCTAGGACCGATGAATAATAATTGTATGAGTTAAATTTGGTGAGGAAATATAATGAACATTATAAGATAACTGCAACACATGAATCCGTAACATTCTTGATAACCAGTCATAATTTCAATAAAAATCAAAAATGTCTTATTCCTCCAGACACAACTATTCTGCAAATAGAAGTTGAAGATCGCAAGCTCACCCTACCCGCATTCGACAAGAGCTTCGCTATTCCTCCCCCCATTAGCAGCACAGTACCTACCTTCCGGTTTCAAGCTGTGCTACTAATACAATGAGGGGAATCCGAAATTGGGATATGCCCAATCAGCGCGCTAGGTAATCCTAGCTACCGTTATAGCTCAGCCACGGTGGGGCCGCTTGATGAGACAAGCTACTGGCTATGGGATGTCATGCGGTGATACTGGAAATATCATCGATTTTATAGCCCCTTCTTCTATGTTGTTTTATCGTCTCAGCCAATCACATTCGTCGGAAATGTACGATGTGATACGTGAATTATATTATCTGAATAATTCATTTTATATTTTTCATCATCCCTATTATCCTCTACAGATGATGATACGGCAGTGCCAGCTTTTCCTTCTCCTGCCGATATTCAATTCGTCAAAATGGAATATATAAATCAGTAAGGAGGTTTGTGAAAAGGTTAACAGTTACACTGAGAGAAAAAAACAACAAATGCAACTCTATTTGGCATGTAATTCATATATGCTAAATATTGTATAGTAGACAGCCTACAAATGGTCCACAATTTAATACTGAAATCATTAATTATTATAACAAATCATAGTAAATAGTATTTATTATGATACTAGTATATTTACTTTCTCATTCGTTACTAAAACGTTGCGTTAGGGGCCAACATGACGAAATATTCTCCAATCGCATGCAGACAGCCCTCAACATGATCAGGCGCTGGTGCGAAAAAGACTTGATGTGAATTCTAGAAAAACAGTGGTCCATTCACAAGGAGACGAGATTACGAACTGAAAGCCTCGACCCTGAAGAGAACTCAGCTAACTTTTTCATGAGGTCAAATATTCAGGAGTTATGATCGACCAAAAACTAACAGTATCGTTCTTTCCAAGGCTACAGCGGCAACCTGATCGTGCCGCAGAGTATTCGGTAAGACACGGGCTTTGAAGTCAAAACTGATGTATTGGTCATAGCAAACAATCATCAAACCCATGGTCACCATGCATAATCAGTATGGTGGCCAAAAATCCAACAGTACTCGACACAAATGAAGCTGCAGAAAGTACAGCGGTTAGCCTTTCTGGGAATGACAGGGGCGATATTCACATGCCCCACTGCAGCAACAGAAGTAATGCTGAACCGGCCGCCACTGCACTTGTGTGTAATGAACTTCAGACTGCACCAGACCTTGAATTCGACAGCTGGAGATCTGACTAGACACCTGAAGATTTTGGAAAATATTCGAAGTGTATTTTGAAGTATTTATAAACAGCCACCAAATATGCAAAACGGGCCTCAACTAGAGAAGGATGCATCAGTTTGGTATATTGACGGACCCAAGATGGGCTCAATTGGGAGTAACGGGTTCTAGTTCTGGGCTCAAAACCCATAGGTGAAAACCCAACAATTTTTCGAACAGAAATCCATGCCATAGAAATTTGCGCCCAGGAATGCCTTGATGGAGGCTCCAGTGGGGCAAAGATATATATCCTATCAGACAGCCAAGCAGCACTAAGAGCTCTGAAGTCACACATGTGGGAGTCTAGACTGACGTGGGGCTCAATCTCTCTTGGTACGAACCATCAGGTCACTCTGATGTCGATTCCAAGTCATGGTACTGCAAAAACTTTGCTGGAACTGCAGGGCACCTGCTTTCCGAGTGCACAATGTTTTTTTGCAAAATGCTTAAGTTCCTCGAATAGGTTTCATAAACGGCCCCAGACTTAGCTCCGAGGAAACTGACTCGCTCCTCAAGGAGTTTCGGAATCCCGGGTCTTGGAGGGTGATGTAGTAATGTACAGAAGACCTCATAATTCGAGGTACGGAGAGGCTGAAGGGCCATATCGACCCCCCTACAATTCACTCTCTCACTGCTTGTCTCTGAAAAAGAGAAATCCATACAGGGTATGTTACTTGATAGATCGAAATGGCAATCTGCTCTGTGTTACTTACATAATAAATGAAGGAAAAAGGGTTGTGCGAAGTGAGGACTAGGTCACTCTTTTTGCCGGTATTCTAAATTGACTGTTCTGAAATTGATAAAAAACATTATGATTGATTAAAAAACATTTAAGTGTTTAGAATTTTGAACTAATTATTTGGTAAATGTGAAAAGGGTATCTTTGGAATTCTTATTCGAAATCAAAGCAGTGTAATTACCAAGAATGCTTTGAAAGAGGCTCCAGTGGGGCAGAAATGTACATTCCATCAGACAGCCAAGCAGCACTAAGAGCTATAAAGTCACACACGTGTGAGTCGAGACTGTCGTGGGACTCAAACTCTCTGGATAAGAACCATCAGGTTACTCTGATGTGGATGTCAGGTCACTAGGGCCTAAGGCAATGAGGAAGCAGAAAGTCTCGTCAAGAAAGGGGTCAACAATCTGGACCAGAACCCTCATGTGGTCTTCCTAAAGCAAGCCCACATCAAGGAAGAGTTTCGACGCTGAAAAGCTGACCAAATTAAAAACCACTGGAATGAGGTACCAGGTCAAAGACAAGCGAATAGGGTTCTCAGCTCTCCGCCAAAGGAAGCTTAACAGCTTCTCAAGTTGGACGAAACAGACTTGAAAATGGTAACGTGACTGCTCATAAGACATTGTCCTCTGAGGTGCCAAAAAAATTGATAGAGCAGACACTGATCTGTGCCGGTACTGCGGAAACTTTGCTGGAACTACAAGACACCTGCTTTGTGACTGCCCAGCGTTTTTTTCCAATACGCTTAAGTTTCTCGAATACGTTCCAACTGACACGCTTCGCAAGGAGTCTCTGAATCCCGGGTTTCGAATAGATGCAGGGTGATGTAGTAATGTACAAAGAACCTTATAATTAGAGGTACGGAGAGGCTTAAGGGCCATATCAGCCCCCCCTACAATCTACTCTCTCAGTGCTTGTCTCTGAAAAAGAGAATTTCATACAGGGTATGTTACTCGATAGATTGAGACACTCTGATCTGTGTTACTTACATCATGAATGAAGGAAGAAGGGTTGTGCGAGGTTATGACTAGGTCACCCTTTTTGCCGATAAAAAACATTTTGTTTGCTTGAAAAACATTTAAGTGGGTAGAATTTTGAACTAATTATTTGATAGAGGTGGGAAGGGGATATTTGGAATTCCTATTGGAAATGAAAGAGGTGTAATTACCGACTAAAATACGAAATATCAAAATTTAAAATTCAACAATAATCAAAATCGTGGAAAGCTGTTGGTACGTATTTCAATCTTGAGTTGAGATATAACATTATTGAGTGGCTCCGTTTGTATATGTTTTCAAAATTGCGCCTCCCTAACCTCTATTTTTCATCATGTATAAGATATATATTCAATAACTACGATCATTGATATCAAGGAGGCACTATGAGGAGCCAAAACAATCAGAAAACGGATTAAATAAATGTTTGCTTAAAAATTAATGCGCGTGTGCTGAGAGAAACTAGTATTTTTGTTCAAAGAGGCAATTCTGCTCATCGATTTCGTTCTAGTAGTTATAGTATTTCTAATCCCAATTGGACCGATATGAAAAGTTTCGGAAATGAATTCTCTTTGCAGTCGCCGCCTTGACATAGGCGTCGGTATATTATTTTTCAGTGGTATTTTTTCAGTTACTTATTCTTACAATCATAGCAATTGATCACCCCATGTGAAAGTAGACACAAGTGAATTTGGTAACCTTACCAAGCGTATGTGACCAAATTCAAACCAAATGTTTTAATAATCGTTTATTTACATCGTGTTTTGTCAAATGATTAATCAACCAACTTGGTTCTGGTTTGGTATTTATTTAGTCATGTAACCAAGAGAAAGGTTTGAAACTCTGTTATCTAATTCGGAATTGTGTCATCTGTCAATGACAATGTCTGTATGTCAGTGAGCTCAGGCTCAGTCATTTTTAATTTTATTTGTTCGACAGTTTTGTAAAGCCCCTACTTTTATTGCCATCCAAAATTGATATAATTCTCTTGTACAAAAATATTTAGAGAAACGCACTGGTTTCTTCATCTGTCCAATTAATACCTTTGGACTTTTTTATAGGAGATTCTGAACTACAGCAACTCATTTTATATGAAAAAATGCTGATAAAAATATATAAAATAATTTCCGAGGTAATGATGCGGAAACTAAGGTTAGGAATCACAAAACATAGTTTTTACTAACACTCTCTCGCTCTCTTTTTTATGGCTATTGTTTCCATTGGGTTCATTCAGCCAGTGCGATAACTACGACAGAACGCTTAGCAATCTATCAAACCAAAATTTACAGTCACGGTTGGTAAAACTTATCATACTGTTTACACCATCTTAGTCAACTTAGTATTATAGGTAGTCTGGTACACAACAAATTTCGGTACCAATTCAAGCTAGTTACTTGACCAAGTGCACAGTTTATACCACACTGACTAACAGAATTTGGTTGGAATATAATCGTTAATGTCAATATACCAAGACACGATATAAATGTGGCCATTATTTGTTTCGAAAGGTCTCCAGAAAGCCATATTGATAAAATTATTTTCATTGGATAATTCCTAACCTCGCCAACACACGGCACTGATTAAGGAATATTGTGAACTGCGTAAATCATGCGGCTTCAGATAACAGATGTCCAATCCAGCTAGCCGAGCTTCTATTCCTCAAATATATTTGATAGCGCCTTTACTAATAATCTTGAAAGTAAAAACACTGGTAGTATATAAATTTCCCATTTGCCTGGCAGTGCATACGAACACTCCTCGTAGTGCTCTTATTTTTATTGCCGTTCCAATTGGGATTAGAATAACTATACACATGAAAAATGATTGAGTATGACAAGCTCATTTTATCTGTTATAAATTCCCATCATGCTAACATAAACACAAAATTGTGCATTGGATATTGATTGAAAGTGGAATAAACTGAAATGTGGTATGAATTTCACTATCTTCGAATTATTAATCAACTACCAATGATCAATCGATTATTTTCTGGTCGAAATGTCAAATAAATAACCTAACCTTGAATATTTATGTCATGTGTCGCTATTCAAATGTTGTGCATGCCCAATAGTTTTTGAGCATCTGTTTTTCACTCCATTTCGTTTACATTGGATATAATGGAGTGTGAAGAAATGTGGGGTTTTTTTCTTTAAATTTCATCTGCACTAATATGTTTTCGTTTCATTCATCTTATGTTGGGAAACGAGTAGTGTTAACGTGCCTCCTTTAATTAAAGTTATTGTTTACGCTTATTTGACAGATTTCTTGCATCAAATCAAAAATTGTGAAAAAGTATGTCCTTCTCGAAATCCATGTCACCAAAGTCGTAGACATACGCTAGCTGGAGCAACACCAAGAAAAAATTGATATTGATCAAGATTAACACAAAAACACCATTTTTTTATTGGGCTCGTATGAAAACTGCAGAAATAAAAAGGCGCCTGCAAGTGACTATTTTTCCTGATTGATAACGCTCATAGAATGAGCAGATATTCAGACAGCCGTAGGACAATTCCATTTCAAAACTGTTTCAAAGGAAAGAGATTTTAACGGTCATAATTTTGCGAGGTGGCGTCTATTATATTAGTTTCTCACCGATGATACATTCTGCACAAAGAAAGATGGTTCTTAATTTGAATCATGGAGTAACTGGAACTAATATATTTTCATAACCGGTACTTAAAAGTCGCGTATTACAGATATTTTATGAAAAGAGAATGATATATCCGTGTTATTATTCATTAACAAATCTGAAATCATAATTTTTTATGTACGCTGGCGCGCGCGACCATTTAATCAAAATAAACGAAAACTTTTACCATAATTTTGTGCATTAGCACTAGCATTAGAGAAGAAACAAGACTTTGCTAGCTTAACGATAAGCTTCGTTATTTCTTGGCGTAATCTAAAATTGGTTATACTGTCATAAAGTGCTTTTATCCACAGCCGGCATAAAGTCAAGTTATAGTTAGGAAGATTCTGTTTACAAACGTCTTATGAGGTCAATGGGATACTAGTGTATTACGCTCATAAGACACAGTCTGGGATAATCTAAACTAACATAATAAACAAACCTCTTCTCATAGAAACTATAGCATAACCTTCTCGAACAACATATTTTATAAATTTTCAGCAATTATCATAAACTTCAAAGAAACCTTCAATTTAGGAAGAGTTTATAACATACTCGCTGTGGATGTATTGCATTTCATGTCTCATTATCAAAAGAAATACTCAAGAAAAGCAAACACTCGAGGTGCGCTTAAGAAAAGCGTGTTTTATATAGCTTATAAGACATTTATCCAAACAATAACTATTTTGTTATTGATTTCTACACTCAACTGATTTTATATTACTCTTGGCGTCAGAGGACACACGAGGACAAGCTACCAATCAGAATTTTTGGTACTTTCCCCATTATAGAAAAAAACGAAATTTTGCTAGCTTAACAATAAATCGCAACATGAAATAACTAGAACTGATATGCCAGCTTGACCAAAACAGGCTTTATACTCACCAAATGATTGATCTGAAAAATATCTCTGGTAAATCTGTAAATCCTAGCAATTTTTAATATATATATATATATATATATATATATATATATATATATATATATATATATATAATATATATATATATATATATATATATATATATATATATTTTATCTATAATTAAATTCAATATTTATTTATGTCAACTTTATACAATATTTTAATTTTGCTTTGAATATATTTTCTCCACATACAAGCAACATGTGATGCTTCTGTGGTTTTTACCATGTTTATTCAGCTTATGTATTACCTTCTTGTTACCTTTTGTGATCTGAACCTGAATAAACATTATTTATTATTATTTATTATTATATATATATATATGAATATATATATATATATATATAATATATATATATATATATATATATATATATATATATATTTATACTTTTTAAACTTGTATATTTATCTCTCTAACTCGTAATTTAGTGTCCCTTAGTTGATAATTATTTAGCCTGAAACTCACCAGCTAATATTTACCACAGACAAGATTCACTAGATAATCTTTTGCAGTATTTTTTACTCGTGCGTTTCTCAATATATTGGAAAAAAGCTATATATTTGTCATCAAGCACAAGTTGCCACTAACAACTTTTAGATCTTTTGTTTATTCACATTTAATGTATACCTTTTCGAACTATCTTTGTATCTGTAGTTAATAAATATTATTATTATTAATACATCGTGATTGTTGAGTTTGTATTATCTCCACCTGAAGAAACTATTGTATAACGGAACACATGTGGTGATTTTGTAATCGTATCGTATCGGTCGCATCGATAAAAAAACAAATTATACTCGGTATTCGTGATTTTCAATGCCACTAGATAGCGCTATCGATTAACAGTAAGCAGCAGTCCTGCAGTCCATCATATGGTTCGCGTTTTCCTTACTGTCGCAACTTTTGTGAACGTCGTACTTTATGATATGAGGTTCAATTAAGTACGGGATCTTGTGCTTATTGCCAAGAGCTCCTTTTTTTTATATTCGCATTTGGTTGATAGGGTTGCCAAGAATGGGGTAAGTTCAAAAGAAATGACACGGTTTTTCTGAACAGGTATCAGTCGATCACATCAGTAGATAATATGTTATTTTAGTTGTTTACATTGTGAAGAAGTTTTTTGTCACTTCGTGTATGCCTTTCAGTTTGCTTCAAACACTTTTTTTCATGTTTGTGTAGCAAGCAGACACTATCTAAAATGGAAATTTCGAATATTGTTAATATTTTATTATTGTAAAAAAGTGGTCTACACGAGTCACGCATCTTCAAATTGAATATTATTCTCGAAGCTCTCTTCTGAATAGCGAATATACTCTAAAAGTTGGCTGCCAGAGTCCCAGAAAAGAATTCCATACGGGAAGTTACTCTCCATAAGTGAATAGTACGAGTTTACGAGATATGACCACTTGGATCGTGCTGAGGTGAGTTTAGGATTAGCATTCTCATTTGAGGTTGTAGAGCATAAGCTTGCAACAACGGGTGTGTGGTCCGATGTTAGTTCGTAAAGAGATTCTATTGTACAATTCTGCGTGGCTATACCATTTACTATGTAGAAATCGAGGAGATCTGGTACTTTCCTGGGGTCGGTTGACCAGTATGTAGGTTTTCCGTTGGTGAGGTGGTCATAGTTCCAAAGAAGTTACGGCATTTGGTGGTGATGAGTCTTGACCACCAGTGGGTGCGTTTCACATTCCAGTCCCCTCTAGCAATAAATTTGTTTCAGAGGGTACCGAAGAATTGTTTGTTCATAACTGTAGTGATATTGTGACGTGTTAGTGCGTACACTGATGTGATGTTGAGATTTCGTTTGTTGCTATCTATTTGGACTTGGCTTGGATGGCGTTTGTTTCATATTTACCTAATTCATGATGTGCAATTCAATTCCTGATGATAACTGCTGTCTCACCATGAGTTTTTTCATCTGGGTGGGCGGCGTGGTATGTCGAGCAGTATGGGATTGCGAAGGTTGTTTGACTAGTGAAGTGAGTCTCCGAAACTGGTAGTATATCAATTTTGTGGAGGTCCAGAACGGTAATTTCTTCTTGCTTGTGATTAACAAAACCGGTGGCGTTCCAGTTTGCAATTCTTGGGATTCTAGTAGCCACTAGTTGTTGAATTTATTGATGACAAATGGAAGCAGGTTGAAAATTATGCTGCTTTGATTCATCAGCTGAGAGAACATGTTTTTGAACTCTTCAAGGAATTTTGAAAGTTGCTCACCCAGCTGTGCTGTTGGTTGATTCTGTGTGTTTCGGTTGTTTTGCGCTATTTGGGCATAGGTTAAGTTGCCATTTTGTGGGTTATTTGTGTTGGTCATTGATAAAGCTTCTTTGGGTTTATTGCTTGTGGCTGGTTGTTGTTGGGCTTATCTCTTGGGTTTCTTTCCTGGATTAGGTTTTCGTAGACACAGCATCCTTTGTAGTTTGCCGGATGGTCACCATTGCATAAGGCACACCTTGCTGGAGTATTTCCTGGTTTCCGGCATATTTTCGTGTCATGTTGACCTCCACACTTTACGCATTTGTATTGTTAGAAGCAGTAAGACTTGGTATGTTCATATTCTTGACATCTCATGCATTGAATTATGTCCCGTTTTTTGTTTTATTGTTTGGTTGAGGTTCTAAGTCAACAAAAAACATGGAGAGTGGATCTTTTGATACTATTTATCTGATGTTCATTATATTGCGCACGTTGTGTCCTGCTTTTGTAAGTTCAGCCTTTATTTCTACTATAGGAACTGAGTGATGTAGGTTACAAATTACTATCATGTATGATCTATCTTCTCTTAGCTGGTATGTGTGGTATATCATTTCCTCACTCCTTAGGTGTCGATTTTGTGTGTGCTGATTTTGACAGCTTTATTGGCTTGTGCTTTGATGTTGTACGTGTGTGCTTCCATAATTTTTGTCAGTTTTCGATCATAGCCTCAAAATCTTTCACACCATAGATGAATATTGGTGGGGGCTTCGCTGCGACAACAGATTCTTTTTGCTGTGCAGTTTGGTTGTAGCTTGCTGGAGTTTCGGCTGTGTGGGTTTCTAGAGGTGAAAATCGATTTTTCGTATTTGTTAGGATTGTGCTGGGTTTCAAGGTTGGCGTTTTTTTGCTGAGTTTGTTTATTTCCGTTTTTTGACTGACTGCCATGTGTGTCTGGGGTTTTATGTGGCTACTTTGTTTTCAGATCCATATACTCATTAGTTGACATTGGATCACCTCCTAGGGCGTTTATTTTGATTGAGTTTTTTGTTGCAGAGCTGTAAGGTTGTTGAGGGAAGGCTTGATGTGGAGCTTTTGTTTGTTCATTGGGTGAGTAACTGAGGAAACCTTGTTAGTTTTGATGGTTGTGTGAGAGGGGAAAATACCCAGTTGTTGGGTTCTGTTAAGGTTGATTGGGAAACATGGAAATTTAGTTATTATCCACTTTCCGTACTTTTGTGTCCACTTTGCTGGCACTAATTTTTTTTGAAGCACCAGTACTAATGGTGCCCAGAGTAGTTTATACTATTTACGTTTTTTCTTGTTCTTTATCACTTAACATTTACTTCTCTCGCGGATAACGGAGCAGTCGAGAACACGTCTTTTTGCTACAAAAGTCAAGTGGAGCCTGAAGGAGGCAAGTAAGGTCATATTGTGATAATCTGGCAATTGGTTTGATTATCTTCCATTGCGTTCCTATATGCATGTGAGGCAGATAACTAATTTTATTCTATAAGATGTTAGTGTATGTTGATATATTTGATTTTTGTAATACATTATTAATTATAATCTTAACAATGCGTTTTTATAACTGAGTCATATTTCTATATTTTTTTGCTCAATCAGAGTTATTCGGGACATTATTACGCAAATGAAGCAAATCACACATACAATGAAACCATTATAGGCTGAGAACTAGGTTAGCCGCTCAATTTAGTTTTCAAGTCGTATTCCTCGAGGGAATATAACATCTTGTATAGCTCACTCAAATTCTTAGTATCTCATCTTTGTAATGACAAAAAGGTGGGCGCGACAGTCTTCAATACTTGATTCTCTTTCAGTGAGAAAATAATGGATTTTTTCTTATTCTTAACAAATTGATTTGAATTCTAACTCTCTCCTCATACTCAAATGGTGATTTCGTATAAGATACTGTTTCAGTACCTGTTACCAGTAACATCCTTTATTTTTCAGATAGAGGTGAATCTTTATATGAACCAGAAGAAACTGATTCTTTTCTGCAGGGATCGTAACATCCACATTATAGCATATAGTCCATTGGGATCACCGGCACGGCCATGGGCGAAGCCTGGAGATCATCAGGTTCCAATAGAGGATGAAAAAATTGCCGTCATTGCCAAAAAATATAACAAGAGTACTGCTCAGGTGATCTTACGCTACGTCTACCAATTAGGTAATTAAAAAATATTTATTGAATAGGTGAAGCACGGACGGTAGTTTATCCTTTACCATCGGGTACATCAATTTTCGACTAGGTTGTCTAGTCCAGGTAGACCGCTTTACCTGAATAATATGTCAATTCCGGTGATTTTTACGCTTTTACAGAATAACTAAAAATACGTATTTCTCAGAAAAAGTGGAAGAGTGGTTTTTCAAACATAGTCTGATGCTATTCTTGGAAAATGATTATATCCCAAAATATGGAGTGAAATCGACACAAAAAGTCGGAGAAAGTCCGAGAAATTGAAAGCCATTGACATGCCCAAGGTTTTTCGAATATAATAATAATAATAATAAGTTTATTTCAATTCAAAGGAAGTTATCACATTTTTTAAATATATTAAATACTACATGGAAATAAACTATAAAACAATCCCACGAAGTAAACTTGTTGTGGAATATTCATTAGATTTCTTCCAATTCAATTATAATATTTTCAACGTTTTTGTGGTATTTCTACCAGTTAGTATTGAAACATAGGATTTTATATTTTCAGTATTTCATGAAAAGTTATCCTGGAACTTTCCAATATCCAAATTTTCAGATTTTTTTTATGTGAGAAAATCGATGTGATAGTCTTTATTTGTTCGGGTACTATGTCATAAACGTAAGGCGTAATGATAATGTAATTTTTTTGTCCAATTGTTTTATTTACTCTAATTTTCGCTGTTATTTCATTTTTGAACCTGGTTTTATAGATGTGATTGGTGTACATTATTTTATTTTTGTTTTTGAAAAGGTAGATTAATATGTTATAGCAGTATAATTGTCTGATGTCCATCTTTTGGCTTTCTTTGAATAAAAGATCAGATGAATATCTTATATCTTTTTTGTAGATAATTTCGAGAAACCATTTCTGGAGAATTTCTAATGGTCTCAAATAATTATCATGATATTTGTAAATATGATTTATTTGTAAATTCCATTTAAGATTTTTGTCAATTACTATACCTAGATATTTATTATTGTTTGTTTGCAGAATTTCGTTTACATTATCTACTTTAATTGGCCCTAAATTTGAAATTGAACATATTTGAGAAGTGAACGGGATATATTTTGTTTTTTCAAAGTTTATTGTGAATAAATTAGCATCAAACCAATTTTTTATTGATTGGAAATCTTCCTCAACAGATATTTTGAGAAACTTCCATGTTTCTGCCTGGTAGGTTATGAGAGTATCATCAGCATAATTTTGAATGTCTCCAATAGTTTCCAAATTAAAAAGATCAACAATAATATATATATATTAAATAAAACCGGTCCTAAAATTGCTCCTTGGGGAATTCCGTATTCGAATACTTTTGGATCCCACGAAGTATTTCAAGAAAATCCTTTTTCTCTACAAATATAATTTATTATTTTTGATTCCATAGTACAACTAGCGATTACTCGATGAACATATTCAATGAAATCACCCGAAACATTCAGAGCATGTCTACTTCAACTTGCAACAAACAGGTTTGATTTCCGGTTGAACCGGAAGTAGAACATTGTATGTTATATTTCCAAAATATCATTTTCCATTTTGTTTCTATTTTTTTTCATGTCTATGGATATAGTTATTTGCCTGTAATTTGAGAGTAATTCGAAAAAAGCGCAAAAATCACCGGAAACAAATTTTCTACATACATCGGCCCATGACAATTTATTCATCTATAGTTACACCAGCTTCTTCAATGTTTTTTTTATGTAAGATGACATGACGAATGATATCCTACAGTCCTCGCTAAGTTAAGAACAATGCGCGTCATCTTTGCCCAAATTGTAAAAATCTTGTTATTTCTATGGAAAACGATCCTATATAATGTGATAGTCATCTGATACAACTATGACCACAACTCTTCTCCCGAAATTAGAAAGATAAGGAATTGATTATATCTCAATTTAAATTGTCTGGGAAAACTGTCAGGGTAATTATGTCATTTTGAAAAGGGAAACATTCTCAATTGAATATGGAAATATTTTTCTGTGAATTGGAAAATCCACGATAAATATGAAGGTACTTTTGTAATATCTAACGGAAAACAACTACTTTCCCGGCTAAACTCATGCTGGACATTTAACTACATCTGATAGATATTGAGAAAGGACCCTTAGGCCCGGTATTTTCACCTCCGGTTATACTAGGAATAAATTAAGCAATGGTTAGAATATGCTTTTGTTTAACGTTTATTGATAAACAAAAGCACATTCTAACCATTGGTTAATTTATTCCTAGTAAAACCGGAGGTGAAAATATCGGGCCAAACTGGAAAGAAAAAATTTAAAAGTGAAAATTTGCATTTCTATTCAGATAGTTATTTGATTTCCTATTCCAGTCTTAATTAGAAACTCATATAGATGAATGAGGCAAAGAAAATTGTTTTCCAAAAGAGAGTACTCACCAGAATTCATTGATTGATCTATATGAGTTCCTAATCAAAATTCGAATAAAGAATTAAATAACTTTCTGAATGAAAATAAAAAATTTCACTATCAGATTTTTTTTATTTGAGTTAGGGTCCTTTTTCAATATACAGTGCTAGTCAAAAGTCCCCTCCCCCCCTCGTATCTTTTGAACGGTTATACTTATAATAATGAAATTTGGAAGGTGGAAATAAACGGATGTAGGCTTCTCAACTGGTCATAACAGGTGACGCAATAGTCATAAATGACGTCACAAGGCCACTGTGACCAATAATTTTATATGGGACCCTATGGCAAGTGACAGCTCGTTTGAAAGGTATCGAAAATACCTATTCAGTCATACCAATTTTGTTTGGGTTTCGGCTGATTTTGATTGATAAATTGAAGAAATACGAAAATTATAGTTTCGCATTTAATTAATAAAGATTTTAAAGTACGCCTCTGGTTAATTGTCAAAAAGGTTGACGTTTTTGAATTCTCTACTTGTCAAAAGTGTTTATACCTTGAAAATTTACCTAAGCTATTGTTTAACGAGACGTTTAAGTGTTTACATAGGCAAAATGGTACGTACTGTAGCCGACAAAGTAGCAGCCATCTTAATAATTGGTGAATGTAGAAACAATTTCCATGCAGCGGAACGACTGTTTAATGAGAGGTACCCCGATCGCCCTATATCGAGGGTTTATTTGAGGGAGCTTCTTCGGAAGTTTGAAGCATCAGGTAGTGTTCAAGATGCCAAACGATCTGGTCGACCAACAATTAGTGATGACAAAAAAATTGACATAATTGGAGAAATGGTAGTAAACCCTACTTCTTCCACAGCCCAAGTTGCGTCTATCTGTGAAGTCAGTCAAAGGACAGTACATAGGGTGTTGGCTAAAAACAAATTTCATCCATACAAATTAAAAATGGTGCACCAACTTTCAGATGATGACCCCGACCGAAGACTAGAATTCTGTGAAACTATGTCCAATAAAATGACCCAACAACCAGGCTACATACAGACAATTTGTTTTAGTGAGGTATTGGAGTGACACAAATCCTCACATCTTTCGTGAAAAACATACTCAATTTCCAGAAAAAGTAAATGTTTGGGCAGGTATTTTGGGAAACCACATAGTTGGGCCTCTTTTTTTCAATGCTAACTTAACCGGTGAATTGTATCTGGAGATGTTACAAAATGATATTGAGGCGTTAATTCTTGAAATTCTAGAAGATAATCCAGATGAATTCGACAACTTGGAAATAACGTTTCAACAAGATGGTGCTCCTGCACACTATTACGGTGCAGTAAGACGTTACCTAGATGAAGAATATCGTGGTAGATGGATTGGACGACGAGGTTCGATCGAAGGGCCAGCTCGGTCACCGGACCTTACACCATTAGATTTTTTCTATGGGGTACTTGAAATCTAAGGTTTACGCTACAGCACCTGACAGTATTGCCATTCTGAAACAACGAATTGTTGAAGAATGTAGGGCAATTTCCGCTGACACACTGGGACGAGTACGACAAGAGTTTAGCAATAGGATGCATTACTGCCAGGAAGTAGATGGAGCACATTTTGAACACTTATTATAAGAACTGGTTCTTAAATCTTTATTAATTAAATGCGAAACTATAATTTTCGTATTTCTTCAATTTATCAATCAAAATCAGCCGAAACCCAAACAAAATTGGTATGACTGAATAGGTATTTTCAATACCTTTCAAACGAGCTGTCACTTGCCATAGGGTCCCATTTAAAATTATTGGTCACAGCGGCCTTGTGACGTCATTTATGACTATTGCGTCACCTGTTATGACCAGTTGAGAAGCCTACATCCGTTTATTTCCACCCTCCAAATTTCATTATTATAAGTATACCCGTTCAAAAGATACGAGGGGGGGAGGGGACTTTTGACTAGCACTGTATACAGGGCTTTTCACGATGAGCGTTAATTAGACGTTTCTGGCAAACCAGACAAGAGATCAACCAGAAAATTCCACAGTATGCATAAATTGATATGATCTACACGCCCAAAATATTTTAGATTATGAGACGTTGCCGCTTCTACTATAAAGTAGCGGCTACTTTGATTTTTTCAAATGGAACACCCTGTATATAAGATCATATTATGATTTATTATCACTTTGTCAACAACTTCATGTACTATTTCCCTATACCTATCTGTCACCGTTTGGAAGATATTAATTAATTTTGATTTTTTTTCACCAAACATATACTTTTATAAACGCTGATAATTTTGGACTCTCTGGTACTAAGATGATCAAATTCGAATTAGAGTGGAGTGATACCATGATGATCTTCACTTCGAGTCATATTTTTATTTGCCTCATACAGGGTCTTTGAAAAATGCAGATACTTTGTTCACATGAAAAAATTAATGGAAGTCAATTTTTTCAAATGGAACACCCTGTATGTTTCCACATTTTTGAGCTCTACATCCAATATTAGATTGACTTTGTTCAGGTAATCCTATTTCGATTTCGAACCGTTTTCGAGATAAACTGTTTCAAACAGAAACTAACGTGGTTTCCTTGTATTCATCACTTATTTTTGAAATTTATACACTTTTGCTACCTGTTACCTGCCAAAGCCACGATGATCCAAACTTCATAGTATAGTTATTCTAATCCCAATTGGAACGGCAATAAAAATAAGAACACTACGAGGAGCGTTCATATGCACTGCCCGGCAAATGGGAAATTTATATACTACCAGTGTTTTTACTTTCGAAGCGTTCCTGGTACAATCATAAAAAAATTCAGTCGAATGCCTTCTCGAAACTTTTTATGTCGGTCCAATTGGATTAGAAATACTATAACCCATAGTTCCTACCAATATTGGGAGCATGCGCTGAGAAACTTTCACCTTTAATAAAATAAGGAAGGTCTGCCATTCACGGGCTATTAGACTATTACAAGTCAATATCACTTTAGAATTTTATTATTTTGATTTTTTGGATTATTAACACCCGGTATAGTTGAGGTGAAACCTTAACAACGCTTTTACAGATTTGTTTTTTAGTCCTTCTGTTTTTCGATTCATTCAACTTCAGAATCATATCGTACATAAATCTGATGTAATTATTAATTTCCAAAATAAATATTATATTCGAATAGAAAATACGTGTCATAAATGAATTAATATATTTGGAATCGTAATATTTATTTGAATTTATAATATATCATGCTTGGTTTTGGAATATGTTTCACAGTAAAAAATATTTTGAAGTTTAATAAGAGTTTGCTTGTGAATGTGGAGGAATGAGTAATGATTGATCTAGAAGTAGCTATTCATATTCATATTGTTTTTTAGAAAATAATCATGATTTCTATCCTATATTTGATTTGTGCACTCCATGTATATCATTAAATTACTCAATGTAATGTGATAACGATGACAAGGATTCATGGAGTATATCACATGTTTCAGTTATTTGGTTTCAGAATATTTCCAGGTAAAATCATTTTGAGAATCTTTGCATTTTTCTGCTTCCATTCTCTATCAATGAACTTTCCAGATTTAAATCATTGAAATTTCAAGGAATACTTGGCGGAAAATTCCAAATGTTCACATTGATCCAAATATTTGAAACCGATGGATTACTTGATTCAAAAGAATGAAGTCAAACCAAATTTTATGTTTTTTTTATTCAATAGGTAGATTATACATTTGATTAGATACATGCTTCAAAAAAATAGGACAGAATCCATTACTACGCACTGTCGTACGACAGCAGGTAACATTTGACGTAAATAAGTTACATTAGTCATGTATATGCAGTACTATTGATAAGAAATATTATGCGCTATACCTTCAAATAATCATCATACCGTTCATCGTATGTACTAACGAGCCTTTTAATGCGTTCATCACAATCGCGATACTTTTTTTTCCGAATCATTACCACTTCAATATTGTTCAATGCGCATTTCGATAGTGTTTTTTTTCAATACAGGTAATAAATTTCCAAATTTCGCCACAGCAGTCCCAAAATTTACAGTTATTGATTTCGGCGATAAAGACAGTTCCAGTACTTTCAGCTGCTGCTGTAGAGATACATGTTTCCACACACTTAATGCTGTAATGCATAAACTAATAGAAGATATATTTTTTCCTTGATCCCATGTATCGTATACATCTGAAAAAAAAAAGTAAGGGAACAGTTTTGAAAGTCCCATCGGAATACCAGTGTTCACTCCGCGGTAATAAGTGAACATTTCTTTTCGTAATGAAAATTAGCAAACAATTATCTTCTGGTCCAGAATCAAATTGTAGGAACAATGCTTCAGTCTATTCACCTATTGAATTAAACAATAAATCATAAAATTTGGTTTTCCTTGAATTAGATCCTCAGGACAGAATTATAAATAAAATAAAAATGTATTCATTCTAAAAGGATCAATAACTGTAAATACATTATTATATCTATGACCTGGCGATGAATATGCTAGTGGTGAATTGAAGGCTATGAATTGCTTTGGCGATCAACTGCTGTGGCGGGGAATTGCTGGTGATCAATTGCTGGCGGTGAATTACTGGCGGTGAATTGCGGGCGATAAATTTTCCGGGCCTTATTTTTAATATACATTGATTATATTTCGCACAGATACATATTCGAAGAATCATTGCTTTTTGCTGATGACACCACCTTAGTATATTTCTGAGGAAACATATTCTATTCGAGAAACAAAGTAATCTGACTTGTCATGAGTTTCGTGTTGGCTAAATGATCAAAAGTTAATAGAAAATGTCATAAAACGTTATATATGTTTCTTTGACAAAAAGTTGATAGTTGGCAAGTAATATTGGTGATTAATAGCCCCTTCAACCAATCTGATGTACATGAATAGTGAGTGAAAAATATAATATGACAGTTTTTCCCGCCTAGGTGAGTACCTATGGCGATGGCGATTTGATATTTCCAAATCAACTAATTGTGAAAATAGTAAATTTCAAATGACAACATCTTTTAGACATATATGCCCTTGATTATAATTTCCACGACGAATCCATTTATGGTTTCGCATCGAAAATAGGATGGATGACAATCCTAATACATTAATTATTCGTGGAAAAATTATGAGGAATTGGTGGTATATCCCTCATCAAGTATGATGTGCATACAAAATTCAACAAAACCAGATTCATAACTTCATTTTTTTGATCAAAACAAAACAATTGATAAATTTTTGAATTGTTTTAAAAATTTAAAATTGTTTTTTAACCGCCAACTTAGTTGCAAAGCAACCTTCGGAAGTCAGACACTTGTGTGAGTTGGGAAGACGGGAACCTTGCCATTCGGACCTCTACCCGGCTGGTAACCGTGGATAGTCCAAAGAATTGATATCTAGGTGCCAAGAATGTTCGGTTGGTCACCTATCTCCTCCCGCTCAACGAAACTAGAGAAATGAATTTTTATTTCAGTAGCCGTGCCGAGAATCGAACTGGAACCATCTGGACATCAGCCAGCGCATCTACGCTCACGGCCACCAACCCAGTTAAAATAAGTCAAAAAATTCGAAGGCACCTTCACTCATTATATCATATCCACCAGTTCTTCGCGAGTGAAATGTATTATCAATAATTAGACATGTACAATTATTGAAAGTACACGGATGTGTCAAATTCTACGACAACGGCCTACTCGATTTTTCATTAAGAAAAACACATAAAAATTTCTCATTTATCAACAAATTTCGCAAAGTTTACGAAGTAGGTCCCGCAAACCACATATAAAAAAGTTATTGCCATTTGTGATTTTTCAATTTCAAAAAATCGTTGTAGGCGATGCCTCCATCTCAAAAGATGCGCTAGTGCCTAAGGAATCACTGAAAGACAGTTGGTTCAGTTATCTTGAATTATTGTGAAATTATGAATTTCTCTGTGGGTCTACGCACGACGCTATTTTGGACATAAATTGACATCAGTTAAAAACTATTGGAAATAAGTATAGGAAACCTGGGTGCTTTATATCGACAATTTTGTGGCGAATACAAAAATTTCACGAAAAGGAGGGTTGCTGTTTGAAAAACTCAGTTGTGTATCTTATTTTGGGACATCCTGTATATGTTTAGAAATATTTTTAAAATGTGCTTCATTATTGGACCTTTCATTTAAAAAAAAATCAAAATGTTAACTTGGATAGTAAAAATGTTATGTAGCTTACACGCATCCCTGGATCACCCTGTATAGAAAAAAAAATATCTCCGAAACTTCATCAGATCGGTGAAGGCCCTCTGGAATTCATATCTGCTATGAAATCGATATTCAATAATTTATTATCTTAAATCGGCTACGTGAGATTTCTGGGGTCACCACTGGCGGACTGACTTCTAAAAAACAGAATTAAATTAAAAAAAATGTATTTTGTATAAAAAAAGTCTCTGAAATGCTACTTTTGCGGACATAACTGAACATTAACGGGAGTTTATGAATACTTCAAAAACTATGAACCGATAACATTTTGCAGCAGAAAAGCTGGAAATTTTAATTTTTTCAGAATAAAATTGTCAATGGTTAATGTTGCGGTAGGTAAAAACATGATGACTTCTACACTTTCTCTCTTTGTACAATCGCAAACAAAATGATAGTAAATTCAAACAAGATAAAATCCACTTACAAGAATATACGAATAATGGTTTAGTTTGGTTCAAATCAAGTTTCGATTTTCACACCTACACCTACAAACATTTATTCTGGATTACCACGAAGTGGGCGACATCTAGCATTCCCGAATCGAATGTCAAACTAGAGGAAAACAGGATTTTGCTGTATACTGAATACAGTTGCAATTTTCTTTCAAATTTGGAGAATCTTTCTGAATGGTTTTCATATTTACTTACAAGTTTATTATATTCAACTATCTATATCTCCATAATCGGTCAGAGATACCTCCCATATATTTTCATATAACCTTACCAACACCTATTAGAGAATATAACAACGAACGCGAATGTTATTGACTAGTTGACATATTTGACATTTGACGCGTCGGTAATCAAAAATCTGATTCGATATTTCACACGGCCTTCTGCCGAAACTGCCTACAAATATATTTCCGTGATGATAGCAGAAATGAAATCATAGTTCCTATATGCAACATTCTTTGGAAAGCTTATACAGAAAAAAAAAATTGTGTGCCACACGTACACAAATGGCTTGCGCGGACTCTTCTTCATATTACGTACTCGACTAGCGCCTCGTCCGTAATCATTACGATTTATCCGCTGAAGCCTCATTTTGCATACTTGTTACATAAACTACTATTCTGATGTGGAAATAAAATAAGTAAGAATTTAAACGGTTTTATTGTAAAGAAACATAATAATGATGCAGATAATGTACTGAAAGCTTAAACATATTAGGTAGGTACCAAGTACCAGTCATCACACCACTCTCCTCATCAATATAGGGCATTGATCAGACTAACATAAAATTGTGGGGCATAACGTAACCTGGGTGGATATGTAAATGATCGTTCTTTGATATCGCACGATGATACTGACGGATTTGCTTTAACACACATTTTTCAGAAGTTGTCCATTGAGAAGACGCATCTAAAACATATAATGATATGAGCGGTTGACTGAAGATGATAGAAAGTCGATGCGCCCCACGACTTTATTTTAGTCTGATCAATGCCCTATATTGATGAGGAGAGTTGTATGATGACTGGTATCTGGTACCTACCTAATTATCTTTTAGCTTATCTGCATCATTATTATGTTTCTTCACAATAAAACCGTTTAACCTAAAAAAATGTTTTTCTTATTTTATTGTTTAGCTTTCAATACATTATCTGCATCATTATTATGTTTCTTTACAATAAAACCGTTTAACTAACCTATTTTATTTTCAAGTATTTGGTTTTTTATTTAGTTACTTAATATTTCTTTATTCAGTTCATTTAGTGCCTTATTGTTATAAGGTTCATTTCCTGTCAGTTTGTTGCAATCTAACTCCTCAGTACATAATCCTTCCAACTACTTTACTCCACTCAGTTTCTGTTTTATTTTTCTGTGTTCCTTTTTGGTTTTGTTATTATTGTTTACCAGTTTGTTCCGAAGAGTAATGGACATTATAACGGTCGACCCCCCAGAGGTCCAATAGAGAGGCAAGGCTTTTATACAACAAGATGTGCCCAAATCTTGACGGGAAAACGCTAACGACATATCATTTTTATCCACACTAATGCCATACAGTCCTCGGCGCGATTCAACCTTTTACCTCAATTCGGGTGGTGTACCGCTAACGACGTATCATTTTTAGCCACCCTCACGCCACACAGTCCTCGACACGATACAAAATCTTGACTTGGGTGGAGGATTCATGTTTGAATCACGATTCTGAGTTGACAAAGTCCTTTGTTTTGATTACATACCTAGATTTCAGTGTTAAACTCTATGATCCACCATTTTGTTTCGGAAACCATGTTGGATTTGGAATTTTTTCATGATGTACTGTATTCTACTAGTCAAGCCCTTTCATTTGATAAACATATTGAGGGGGTTGTATTGACTGTCTACACTCTATGATCCGCCATTTTGTTTCCGACGCCATCTTGGAATTTTTTCATGGTGTACTGTATTCTACTAGTCAAGCCCTTTTATTTGATATCCATATTGAGAGGGTTGTAGGAAAATATGTAATCAGCCATTTTGTTGCGGTGGTCATCTTGGACTTACAATGATACTGAATACACATAATTGTATTGTCATCAGAACTAAAGGTGTGTACCAAATTTCAGATCAATCGGTCAACAGGAAGGGGGTAAAATTTCAATTACTAGATTTGACCCACACCAGACACAAACAAGGCAAACTAAATAAAACCATTTAATAAAAACATATATAAATATAATGTGGAAAGAAAGGTATAAAACAAATATTATAATAATTCGAAGCATCACGAATATATTGAAAGGTAACTGGAAATGAGAAAAATTAAATGAAAACAATAATTGACCAATAAATAACTGAAAGGAGAAAGATTAGAGTATATACTAGGGAACAATAATCGCTAGCTGGAGTAGGAGGCTTATTAGAAATCCATCAAATATAATTTCGGTGTTCTTCTTGACGCATTTTATGTATGTTGGTGGACCATAGGAAGGTCCTCCCAACATAGAAGGCGAACAAGGTATGTTGTATATGCAATTATTCCGTTTTTTCTTTCATGTTTTCCAGTATTCTTCTTAAAATCGTTATGTCATACATATTGCCAATCTGTGGAATTACTCCAGTTATGAGATTATAAAGTGATCATATTGAATTATAAATGTTGTTGGGGTCCATAACTGAAACCACTTTGATTCTTTGCCGACGTTTCAACTTTCATAGAGTCATCTTCAATGTAAAATGGGAATATAAAATATATAAAAAGAAAAGGTGACAGATTGAAATGGTGAACAAAATAATATCCCTAGACAGTAAGAAAATTAATAAAAATAAAATACATAGATTGTAAAATATGAATGGTAATACATACACATACATATATACATACACATACATATATACATACTATATATATATATATATATATATATATATATATATATATATATATATATATCGCACTCCGGCGAGAATAACGTCGCAACTCAAAAAACCTCATTTTACAGTACACCAAAAGTGGAATTCACTCACATTGTGAAATTGGAGTTCAAATAGTTCAGAAGAGGCAAGCACACATACAGTGCTTCTCAAAAGTCCCCTCCCCCCCTCTTATTTTTGGAATGATTATACATAAACAAGTGAAATTCGGAAACTGAATATTAAAGGTTGTAAACTTCCCTACTAGTGATGATAGATGACGAAATCGTCAAAGATGACGTCACAAGGCCATTATGACCAATAATTTTGAATGGAACCCTACGGCAAGCGACACCTCTTTCGAAAGGTATCGAAAAAACCTATTCAATGATTCTAATTTTTTTTTGTGTTTATGGCAGTCTTAATGGCTCATTAGTAAACATTAAAATTTAAATTCCATTCAGTATGACATTCATTACAGATTTAAGAATCAGTATCTACTTGAAGAAACTGCCCGAAGTGACCTTCATTCACTTCCTGTCAGTGAAATATCCTATTTTTAAACTCTTCTCGTACTATTGCAAATGTGTCTGCGGAAACAGCCTCACATTCTGCAACAATACGTTGTTTTAAAACGTCAATATTGTCAGATTCGGTGGCGTAAACCTTCGATTCAAGGTAACCCCACAGAAAAAAATCAGAAGGTGTGAGGTCTGGTGATCGAGCTGGCCATTCCGTTGAGCCTCGTCGTCCAATCCATCTACCACGATACTTCTCATCCAAATACCGTCTTACTGCACCGTAATAGTGTGGAGGAGCACCATCCTGTTGGAATGTTATTTCCAAATTGCCGAATTCATCTGGATTATCTTCCAAAATTTCAAAGATTAACGGTTCTATTGCGTTTGGCAACAGCTCCAGATAAACCTCACCAGTTAAATTAGTATTTGAAAAAAGAGGCCAAACGATGTGGTTTCCCAGGATACCTGCCCAAACATTCATCTTCTAGATTTTTTTTTAGTATCGCTATATTCTAACGAATGTATTCAATATCAAATTGTTGTGAGGTATTGTCTGTGTGCTCTGCCATGCCTGTTTTACTAGTTGTCTTAAGGAGGTTTCCAGGTCTCATGCTGGATAACTGTATTTCATCAAGAAGGTGTTAATAGCTTCAAGATTTTTTCGATCGAATGTTGGGTGTGATAACCGTATATTTGAGAATCAGAATTATGTTCTGTTGAAACTTAGGAATCTCTCAGAAAAAGTTAGTGTGTGGTACAATGTTGTGATAATTTTGTTGTCGTTCGTTTTTATCATGGTAACATCTAGAAAAGGATAACCTGCCGTTCTGTTCTTTTTCAACCATGAATTTGAGGCGTGGATAATAGCTATTAAATGTTTATTGGATAAGATCTATTTTGTCTTCTGGTACACATGTTTTGTTTTCAATTGTTCACATGAGAAACTGCAAAACTTAAAAATTGGAAATTCTATCCAAGATACTGGTTAGATGATATATGATCGAACCAAATTGTTCTTCCCTAGGTAGGGGGAGTTCGATGCCGAATTCTTGAAATGATGGTTCTTGCTCTATGTAGAACACTTCCGTACAAAAAAGAAACGTTATCTCCGAAAACAGAGGACACAGCGTTAGTAGGAGATTTAAGCCGGTTCTGGGTCTCCCCCCACCACTATGACGTCACGTGTGACCTTGAATGATTGCAGGTGTGCAGTGTGTGTGTGTTTGACCTTGAGATTTGACTTTGAGATTTGTCATTGAGTTTTAATATTGGGTTTGGTCGACTTTGAGATTCGACTTCAGTTTTGACCTTGAATATGACCTTGAGATTCATAACATTAGGTTTTGTCTTTGAGATTTGACCTTGAGTTTTGATGTTGGATTTATTTCGGCAACCTTAAGATTTGATCTAGTTTTTTGTTTGACCTTGACTGAAGCTGTGGTGTAGGCATACATATTCTGTGTAGTCATGACCTTCATGAATCCTTGCACTCTCCAAGCGAGGAGGGCATTCATCCTGTGAGAGAGCTAAGAGTGAACTAGGAGTATTGATGAGTGTGTTGATGTTCAAGCGCGCACTGACCTTCGCGCTCCCATCTACTGGAAATGGGGTGGGGATGTCTCTTATAAAATGTGTGGAGTCGTTGATGAGAAATCAGATGTTAGATAATATCATCAGAGTGAATACAGAGTACGAGAAGTTTCTCAATTGAGTGAGTGTATTTTTTATAAGGTGAAATAATCTATATTTTTTCATACAGTCTTACTATGTCTTTTCTTCCAAAAGTTGTGGATTTGAAGAGAATCAATGCTTCAATAATTGAAAAGAGGGTGGGAGCTTTTGAACAAAGACCAATATCATCATTACCCATCGGTAAATCTTTCAACATAATTTGTATGGCGATTTGTATAACTCGGTATGGGAGATCTTTCTGATGACATTACGTGATGATAATGATACTTTATTCAAATCATGGTTGTCAAAAAGTATTTCAGATGAATTCGATGCGGACAGTGTCAGATGCATAAATGTTCATTTTTAAGTTAAAAAACTTCAAGTTAAATACAATAACATATTTGTAGTCCACAAGTAGCAGGGAGTTTAAGAACTCGACCTCTAGTAGAATTCAACTTCATTGAATGATAATATTGTTTAAATGTTAATAGTTAGGATATAGTGATTTTATGTTGAATATAGATATTTCTCCATTAAAAAAATAACATTCAGTGAAGAAGTAATATATTTGGAGCATCACATTTTTCTCATGTAAGTAAAATTATTTGAATATCAATGGAATATATTAACAAATCGTTTTTTCGTTTCAGTTTTCAATATGTGGATGCATTACTCGAGTCAATGTTGGACGGAAGCCGTGGACATCAATACAGCCATCGAGAGATTGAACTCCTACTTGAATGCTTTGAGTCAAGATGTCCTCCATGCTACAGTCTATGATTTGAATGTTTGCTTCGATGAAGATGAAATCCAAAGATGTGCACATTTATCCGAGAAGTACGTCAAGGGTACAATACTTTGTGAGGAATTCAGCCAAGGAGCCTTAAACTTGCAACAATTCTGTAAAGAAATACATTTATCCGAGAAGTACGTCAAGGGTACAATACTTTGTGAGTCATGTAGATATTTGATATTCA